>CATQJL010000305.1:61960958-62099334 GCA_958299035.1 Cylicocyclus nassatus
ATTCTACTCGCAAAAACCAGAGTTCTGCCTCTGAAGGCAGAAAAGTGGTCCCGAGGGAAAGACAGACTCATGAGCTTCTTGCGACAGGAAATCATCTTCTCTGAAAATTTTGGCATTTTGCTAAAACCACACTTTTGTCCCTTAAAAAACAGGGAGCTTGGTCTCGAGGAAAGAAAAGACTCAGGGCTCAGACAGCAAGATATTCGCGCTAAAAAATCTTAGGTGTCAATATTTAATTATAAAGAAACTTGCTAGAAAAATTACGGTTCCTTCTTCTCAACCGTACTTCTGCCCCTAAAAGCGGAAGCATAAGGAGCTTGGTTTCGAGGGAAGGAAAGAGCCAGGGTTTTATGCGACAGGACAGTTTCGGTAAGATTGTCCTTCAAAGGAAGGCGTTGGGCCAGCTTTTGTCTGTTCTAAGAAATGAGTCCGTTCACTGACAAGACATCATCGAAAAAAATACTGCTTCGCTTTTACCTACATATTCGAGTTTTCGGCTGCTGGAAGACATAACTTGGCGCTTCCTTTACATGGCACTTTCCTGGAAATCAATCTGAGTTTTGAGATGAATCGGCTGCTCTAAACAGGTGCTTGGAGGTAGCTTCCTTGTTTAAGAGCTGTGGTATCTGGGCGAAGGTATCTGCAAGAGGAATAGCAGAGATGCTTTTCGGATAGTCACTAGTAGTAGCTTCTTTTCCTAAGAGCATAGTGTTTTGTTTCTACTACTCACAACACGCGAAAGGTCGCTGGAAATATGGAAATTCTCTTTCTTGGGATTTTTAGTCAATTAATGGCAGAAATCAATGTATCTGTATCAATGTATCTGCGTCGAGCATGGGGATTCCGAATACAATATTGGTTTTCAGGATTATCGATTACTTTTATCGATTTTATCGATTTTTTTGCAAAGTTTGAGCTACGCGGCTGGTAGTTTGCACAGGGGGGTAATCAAGCATGGGGATTCCGAATACCATATCGGTTTTCAGGATTATCGACTACTCTTATCGATTTTATCGATTTTTCTGCAAGGTTTGAGCTACGGAACTGGGAGTTTACACAGGGGGGTGAGTGTGCATGCTGATCTCGAAAACAACACAGGGAACGGGAAATGAAGTGTAGAACACAGGAAACAGGAAATGAAGTGTAGAAGTGGGCGCAGGGAAAGGCTGTACAGGGATGGGGACGGGACCTTTATTACAGTTTTTGACAGGGCCGGGCGGAGCCGGATAAGCAAGCTAGTTCAATAATATAGTCAACTCACAGTGTGCTGTAATTGGAAAAATTTCTTGGTTGAAGAAAAACCAATATTTCAGAAAAAAGGTACTGAACAAAATTTGCATTCACCAAATATAGTGATGTCTTTGATTGAATAATCTCAGAGATATATTCTGCCATAGTCCGAGCAGCCCCATTTGTCCACAATTTTTTCAGTAATAATTATGCATCAATTATTTTTATGTGATAATTATTGTTGCACATTATTTAGCTCTATTTTACCGTGAAGCGCGAATAACATAGTAGTTGTGCGTAGCTGTAACCATATTGAATAGCTATGCGCAGACGTAACCATGAGCATTTTGCAATCATACGTAAGTGAACTGAGCGTAGTAAATTTTTCTATAAGCAGTCATGCATAATTATAACTGAGCCAGACTTGTGTAGATACAGAATATTTGTGCAGAACCGAATTCAGGACAGCGAGGGATCTTTCCTTTGTGGTTTATCTCTAGTTTATTCATCAGTTGGGACACATATTTTTGCGCTAGTTTACTATTCCCTTCGAGATGTTTTCACGCAACGTTTCCATGACCTTTAGGCTGTTGCAAATCTATTGCATCGATTTTTTGTTCGCAAGCGCATTTTCTTTATTTTTGGACATGGACTTGCTCGCGTTCATAGCTACAGTACAAAATGTGCAATGCAACTCGCTCGCTATGAAAAATAGCGTTTGTCGACGTGCCATAATCCCTGTCACACATGGCCTAGAGCTCTGAAGCCTTTATGCTAATCCATTCCAGCAAGCAATGTCTGCGCGTATCAAAATTGTAATAAATTTGGTGACAGTTTTAGAATCTCCTGATCTAAGGCTGTGGCAAATAGCGCTATGCGCCTGTGAATATTCGGAGCATCTCGTTCATCGGCAAGCTCAATTAGATTTGAGGCCATGCATCGCGATAGGGTGTAGTCAGCAGATTTAAGGTTTTGGCTGAATCAAAGAAACTTTTCCTTCATAGAAATAGGCAAAACATTTTTCTCATTGTAATGAAGATAAAATAAACACTTTTTCTCTACCGACAACTCGTGCTTAGATACTTACTAGAAATAAACTTTTTCAGATCAAAACTAAGGTCCACTTCTATTTGGAACAACTTTCACCTGGGCAAAAATAATCAAGCCAAAAAAATCTCAAGTATATTTTCTTTTAAAGTCAGTATCTCCTTTTCAGCCAAATTTTGCTGCCTCTTTGTCACCGATAGGTCTAGTATAGATCTATAGCGAATTTTGTAAAATAGTCATAGAAAAAAGCTATTTTTCCTGCTGTTTCAGAGCATGATACTAAGTAAAGGAGATTGAAGGGCGTAAATGTCTATTAGTTTTGTTAGAAGAACGACTTCAAACATCTTCGATCCAAATGGGAGTCGCTTAATTGCTCGAAAAGCACTTTGCGGGAGCGCCCCCCCCCCCCCGAGAATGGGTCGCGAACTTTTTGAAAATCTTATATATAAAGCTGAATGTCTGTTTGTATGTATGTATGTCTGTCTGTCTGTATGTCTGTGTGTACGTATGTTCCGAATAGAAAATTCCATTTCTGAACCGATCGGGACCAAACTTGGCACACATACACTTCGGGCACCGGCTGGTGTCATAGGCTACTTCAGCATGCTCGATTACACCCCTCTGCCAACTCAGCCCCGTAGCTCAAATTTTGCAAAAAATCGATAAAATCGACATCGATCGATAACGAAAAGTGGACTGTGACACCCTCCGGGGCCCAAAGGGTATGTGTGCCAAGTTTGGTCCGGATCGTTTAAGAAATGAAATTTTCTATTCGGAACATACGGCGGAGCCGGGTAAGCCAGCTAGTTACTTATATGCGTAAAAATGCGCAAGTGACTCGTAATTCTTGTAAAAATTGAAATATTTTTTGAAAATTTTTGAAAAATTCAAATTAGCCTTGTAAAAAACTTTTTTTGGGGGCGTGGCGTTAGCCACGTCCACAAAAATTCCATTGAAATTTTTTTTGCCGCCTCCCCTCCCCCGGACGGAAATCCTGGGACCGCCACCGCTTTGCGGATATGATTTTTGCTGTGTAAGTTGAATTATCCTCCAACAAAAATATAAGTGCAATGGACCAAAGGATTTCGAGATGCTCATACTTGTGAAACATCGCTGTTAGAGCATGCTTCGTGACCCCTTCCGTCCTAGTACCCCTTCTATCCATATGAATACAATTAGATGGAGCGCATAGTTCGAACGTTTGTCGGAAAAATCAGTCCTTTGCCCATCACAAGACTTAAAGCGGTGGATCATTTTGTTACCGTGATTTTCTTCAGTGAGAATCATTTTTTCGAAATGACTCCTAATTGCGATCAAATTTGATTACTACATGCTTTTTCCTGGTGTTCACTGTCTATAGCGCCATCTCCCTCAATTATAAGGGACAGCTGAAAATGCTTCATAGCAACCAAAAGAAAAGCGGCAACTATACAACTGTGTCTAAGAGGAAAAAGAAAAATCAAGCGGTCATCCGTATTTTTGCAATCACGGTTTGTGCGCTCGCACAGAACTAACGAGCAACGATCCAAGGTGCCTTACAAATAAGAATACCGCGCAGATAAACGCAGCGGTAGAGGAAACTACAGGGTGCGGCAAAATTCTGGGAGCCTAAATTTGCAGTACTGCAATTACAAATATACTGATGGTTTTGATTTCAGTTTTATGCCACATGATGCTGCGGTCACCCTCTATAAAATGCACTTTATTTGGCTGGAAATGGCTGCCATATGTTTTTGTAAGAATGGAAATTACCAAACTAGTACTTTACTTACTTACTTAGTTACTTAGTTGGCCCGTCCTCACGTGTCGTGCGGGCCGCAGCACAGCTTCCATCCGTTCCTATCCCTCGCAAGCGTCAACCACGATTTTCGTATCGGTCGTTAGTGGCGAAGATCACGAGATCTAGGTGTAAAATTCGCTTCCAGCTGGTTTTTCAGCTGGTCCATCCTTTCCACGAACACATCTGCCCACCTGGTGGGGGGTCTTCCTCGAGGGCGTTTTACATCGCGAGGGATCCATTCCAGCGTTCGTAACGTCCATCTGTCGTCTGTTCTTCTTGCAATGTGACCGGCCCATCGGTACTTTACCTTCGAAACATACTCGACTGGGTCTCGTAGACGGGACATACTTCTTAAATCAGAACTGCGAAGTCCGGCAAGATGTTGCGCACGTCGGTTAAACTTCAGAAGACTCCGCTCCATCGCTCTGTGGGTGGTACGAAGAGCTTTCGACGTGGCAGCAGTGTCAGCCCACGTCTCGGCTGCGTAGCAGAGCGCTGGGAGAACGGTTGAATCGAACAGATGAGCTCGGAGCGCAGGGTCCGTTAGTTGGTCGGTGGCTTCTTTCAAAGGCCCGTAAGCGGCCCAAGCTGCTCTTCGCCTTCTGTTAAGTTCTTCTTTCAAGTCGTTCTGCATGTTCATTGAACGTCCTAGATTCACGTAAGAAGAGGTCTCCGTGATTGGGGAATCTTCCAGCTTCAATTCCGTATCCTCAATTAGGCCGTTCTTCATGAACTGGGTCTTCTTCCGATTGATTCGCAGTCCAATCGTCTTCCCTACTTCGTTCAATTCCTTTAACATCGTCTCGGCTTCATTGATACTGCTCGAGAAGAGAACGATGTCGTCCGCGAAACGAAGATTCGAGAGGAATCTCCCATCAACTCGTATACCTCTCTCATTCCAGTCCAGTGATTTCATCACCCACTGCAAGGCCGCCGTGAACAGCTTAGGCGATATGGTATCGCCTTGTCGGACCCCCTTCCCTATTGGTACGGTCAGGGGGCGATGGAACAGCTGTAGCGTTGTAGTGCAGTCCTTGTAGCAGTTGGCTAATGTCCTCACATATGACGGATCCACTCCTTGATCGACTAGCGCTGACAGGATAGCGTTGAACTCGACGCTGTCAAATGCCTTCTCGTAGTCGACGAAGGTTAGGGCGAGAGGTAATCGGTACTCCCGGCAAACTTCTATGACCCTCGAAACCGTCTGGATGTGATCCATGCAACTGAATCCTTTGCGAAATCCAGCTTGTTCTGGAGGTTGGGCTTCATCCAGCGTCCTTGAGATGCGAGTGAGAATGATCTTGGTGAAAAGCTTATACAGCACGCTCAACAGGCATATCGGACGATAGTTTCGAAGATCTTCCCGTTCGCCCTTCTTGAAGAGAAGAACGGTTCTTGACGTTCTCCACTGGTCGGGAATCCTTTCCTTCTGGAGATAAGATGTTAGGTGCGCCGCCAGAATCTCGTGTAGACAGTGTCCTCCAGCTCTCAGCAGGTCCACGGAAAGATGGTCTGGTCCTGGAGCTGTGGACGTCTTCATGGTCTGGAACGCGTACTTCAGCAGGAAGAATTCGTAGTGGTGTGTCTCCAGTGGGAACAGCGGGGTCTGGCACGGGTGTTGATGAGCGGAAGAGGTTGGTGTAGAAACTCTTCGCGATCGATTCCATTTCTCGGCGGGAAGTTGTTGGTATCCCATTTTCGTTTAATAACGCTCCCAGTGGTATGTGGTAGTCGCAAAGGTCCCTTCGGCATTTCTTCAGACTTCGTCTTTGTTCAGCGGCTTCCAAAATCCTCCTTTGCCTGTACTTTCGTAGATCCTCCTGCAATGCCGTTCTGCAGCTGGTATTTGCCACCAACCGCTCGAGGTGAGATGCATTCGGATCCAGTCTCAAGGATCTTCTTCTATCGAGCAATTCCTTGGTGGTGCTTGAGATGCGATCCAAGTTTCTTGCACGAGTTGTTGAGGCGCAATACCCCAGGCTTCCAATCCTTTGAGAAGCAGCTCGTAGTCCTTTGTTGGGTCTTCCTCGATGGGCCACTCACAACATGATAAGAGCTCCTCTAACTTTTGACCGTCGTAAACGACTTCCTTCCTTCGTGGACTGCGATGGCGAATCTTCCTTTCCAGCTTTTGACTGAATCGTACCTTCGCTCGTAGGAGGCGGTGATCAGAACCACTGCAGAAAGATGGCACTACCTATACGTCAAGTAGGCACCATCTTCGGTTGGTGAGTATGTGGTCAATCTCCGCATGTGTCGTTCCATTGGGTGACTCCCATGTCCATCGCCGTTGTTCTTTCCTCATGAAAAGTGAGTTTCCATGAAACAGGCGTGCGGCGGATAGGATCCCAATAAGACGGTTGCCGTTATCATTCCGGAGCCCAAATCCAAATTTCCCGATCCTATACTCCTCTTCTAGTTTCATCCCGATTTTCGCGTTAAAGTCACCCACAACAAACTTGTAGAAGGACTTCTCGTTGCGGACGACCTCCTCTACATGCTCGTAAGAAGCATCCAATTCCGAATCATCAGCTGCTGATGTTGGAGAATAGCAGTTGATGATGCTGATGGTCTTCTGGTGTGGAGGGTGTAGACGAAGGATGGCCAGTCGGGGAGACAGGATCTCATGCGAATCGACGAGATGGACGATCGTTGGGTGGACGACAAAGCCGACGCCTCCCACGTTCCGCGACGGAACTTTCTCACCACGAATGACGAGGGTCCCATCGCTCAACTGTCGCACGTCTTGCTTCCTGGACTTCGTTTCCTGCAGGGCGATGACGTGGTACTTGATGTGCCCTGCGGCGTGGAGAAGAGCGTGAAGGTCGGCGTCTGTGGAGACTGTTCTGGCGTTGTAAGTGCAGAGCATGAAGCAGTCTCCATGGCGGGTCGTCGCAGGTGTGCCGTTTTTGTCCAGTCCAAATGGCGCCCTGAGCAACCTGCCACCAGCCTTGTTTCCTTCCGGCGCCTTAGTCGGGGTCTGATGACAGGGCTTTATTCCTTTACTTGCTGCTCGAGTTTTAAATTTTTTCCCCGGCACTGAGTCGGCTTACCAGGCCTGCTCAGGCCTACCATATTCAGGCGATCGCTGACCATCATTATGTGGAGTGGGGACCCGCCTAACGACCTATTAGTCAGACGGCGGAAGCTGACCCGGTTCGCTCTTTGCTGGGCGTCCGGGAACCAGAGGTTAAACTCTGGCTGCAGGTAGCTGACACCCAGGGCCACCCCCACGCCACTTTGAGGCGGCGAACCATCGTGGGGGAACTAGTACTTTTGCAAAGCGAAAAAACCAGACTCTTTAGTATTTACAATTTTTGCTGTAGCTAGAGATGCTGTTAATAATTTACAAAACTTCGATGCACACAACATAGAAAAAGCTTTGCGCTATTGTATCCTAGTTTTGCTTTTGCCAGGAGCTCTTCTTGCATGAACGGAAAATAAAAGTTTGCGAATGGTACCTACGTGCCAGTGGAAATCCGTCTTCAGAACAAATTTAAAAGCTATAGAATGCTCAACAGGCACTGGGACCAAGGCTGCATTTTTTGCATACGTCTTCTAGATTAGAATCTACTGAAATTCGGCCATGGGAACACTTTTTATACTTTCTAAGCGATAATTTTAAGTTTTTGTTCGCGCAATTGTAGCCAAAATTCCGGTATGCGACGTACACATGCTTCTAATTGAAAATCCAATATTTTTATTCCTAAGCAATGCAAAAAATTCTTTTGGAAGCATATTGTGATTAAAGCTTGCTTCGTGCTGCACATTTGCTAAGGTAAAAGAAGCAGTCATTGTGAAGGCATGGGGCGAATTCCATTACGACCACCTGCGTGCCATGACAGGTGGACTTGCCAAGATTCTGGTGGGCTGCGTGGAAGCCAAAAGAGGCAGTTTCGCAAAAGAACTGGGTTGTATCTGCAATGGTTCTAATTATGTGTGCGCCCAATTTTTCGTTTCTAGGTACTTCCCTTCTCGTTTTGTACGAAAAAGTACTAGGCTCCCAGACTTTTGCCGCACCCTGTATAATTGTGTATAGAATAACCGTAAAAAAATTCTCAAACCTGATATCCTCAATGAATCATTTGCCTACTCCATGGTAAATAGTGAACATCAAGCTTAGGATAAAAACCAAAACTACTCAATTTGAATCTTATATATAAAGCTGAATGTCTGTTTGTCTGTCTGTCTATATGTCTGTCTGTATGTCTGTCTGTCTGTATGTATGTACGTATGTTCCGAATACAAATTTTTATTTCTGAACCGATCGGGACCAAACTTGGCACACATATACTTCAGGGCAGGGAGCGTGTCATAGGCTACTTCAGCATGCTCGATTACACCCCTCTGCCAACTCAGCCCCGTAGCTCAAATTTTGCAAAAAATCGGTAAAATCGACATCGATCGATAACGAAAAGTGGGCTGTGACACGCTCCCTGCCCCGAAGTGTATGTGTGCAAAGTTCGGTCCCAATCGGTTCAGAGATAAAAATTTCTATTCGGAACATACGTACACGGGTCTAGCTGGCAGGCCCGGCGGAGCCGGGCAAGCCAGCTAGTCTTATATATAAAGCTGAATGTCTGTTTGTCTGTCTGTCTGTCTGTCTCTCTGTCTGTCTGTCTGTGTGTACGTATGTTCCGAATAGAAAATTCCATTTCTGAACCGATCGGGACCAAACTTAGCACACATACAGTTCGGGCCCCGGCGGGTGTCATAGGCTACTTTTCGTCATCGATCGATATCGATTTTATCGATTTTTTGCAAAATTTGAGCTAGGGGGCTGGGAGTTGGCACAGGGGGGGGGGCGGTAATCGAGCATGCTGATCACCCCCGTGGGGGTGATCAGCATGCTAAGAAATGGAATTTTCTATTCGGAACATACGGCGGAGCCGGGTATATCAGCTAGTTTTTGATATATGAGTAGTTTATATATAGTTTTTTGATATATTAGGTGGGTTCCGAAAGTTCTTGCCGTTTTTTAGACCTGAAAATCTAAAATCATTCAGAATAATGATAGACAAACCGTTCAACACTATCCGATGCAAAATTTCTTCCTTTTTCCAGCAGTTGTGTTTTCGTTGTGACTGTTTCGATGAACGCTGAGATAATTGCCGGAAACTAGAACCCTTCATTTTCACCATGTCTGACTTTCGCTATTTCAGAGTTTTCATTTTAGACTTTTGAAGGTGCTCTTATAAGCACCTGATAAGGCAAACCTTTTCCAAATTAATGCAATTCTTTGCATTTTTGGGATTCCTCTAAAATTTTTGCTGAATTATCTTACCGGAGAATTGAGATTTGAGGAAAGAACGCGTGACACACAATTGCACCAAACACTGCAAAATCCCAAAATACTGAAGTTCTTAAACTCGGTTTACCATCACTGTATAACGAAGTAAATGAGCGATTGTGGCGCGAAAACGTGAGTGAAATCTGCGATTTCGACTACAATCTTGCGCGCCCGTAAAATTGGGAAGTACAGCGATTTTTCTGCAAAAGTCGCATGTTTGGCGAAGAAAGGGTAGTTGTCAGAGAGAAAAAGATGCATCGAATGATACCTAAATTGTTCAACGTCTGAAGTTTTGCGAGGTTATAATGAGCCAAATGTAAAATCTGGCCACATTAAAAAATTTTTTCAGTAATTCTAGAAAAGTAGTAGAAAGCATGCCAGAGAGATGCAAATACTTGTATTAATTCGCAAAATGTTTGCCTTATCAGGTGGTTATTAGAGCACCTTTGAAAGTCTGAAATGAAAATTCTGTAAATTAGCGATCAGACATGGTAAAAATGAAGGGTTCTAGTTTTCGGCAATTATCTTAGCGCTCGTCAAAACAGTCATAACGAAAACACAGCTGCTCAGATAATCGCCGGGGACAGGCGACCATGCCATTTTTGGGCAAGCGGGCACCGGAAAAATAGTTCGCTGATTTCTTGCGGTCCGCTTGCGGATATTTGGAAGAATTTTAGCGAAATTTTGAACGAATGCTTGAAGAACAATTGCGGTTTCCTTGCAGATTAGCTGCGGCGCAGTGGCCGCATTCTCGCGGACTTTCCGCGAGAATATGCAAAATTTTCAGGGGCCGCACGGTCCTTTATGGAGGACCGCGCAGCCCCCAGGTACTTTTTGCTGAGAGAAAGTAGTTGAGTAGTGAAACCATCGATGACTCCTCTGCGAGTAGTTAAACCATCGATGACTCCTCTGCCATGTAGAGTCTCACCTTTGCTCGTCGTACACCCGAAACTGCTTAAAAACCGTCCGAGCGCCAGCTGAAAATTTGACCAGCGCTCGCTGAAAGAGATTATTTGACGAGCGCCTGCAGAAAATTCTGTGTTGCTGCCCGCTGGCAGAACATTAGACAGTAAAGGAAGTGCCGCCCGCTGAAGTTTGGCCACGCCCCAAAATTCTGCTGATCGCCTGCAGAAAAACGCGAGTTTGCGGACCGCCTGCCCCCGGCGATTGTCTGAGTGCTGGAAAAAGGAAGAAATTCTGCATCGGATAGTGTCTGAATAGTTTGTCTATCTGAACGATTTTAGAACAGGTCTAATAAACAGCACGGACTTATATTTTAGGGATTGTTCAAATTCCTGAAATAAGCATAAGCATAAAATATGCATTAATCAAGAAAGTTTGGGAAGTGAAGAGGTTAGTAGGACCTACATATGGCCAAACCCCTTTTTTTTCAACGGAGGCCTTCTTCCCACGCATTTGGAAGAATCGTGATGAACGAGGAGCACATCCTCTCGCTGTCAGTTCTCGTGTAGGTAAGAGAATGACAATAACAATTCAAAAGGATTTTTGGAAGTGAGGAGCCTCACGGCACCAGTCGGCACGATTACCGGCACTTGTAAATTGACTTTTATAAAATTATTTTACTCTCACACAGATATCTGGACACGCTGTCTACCTATCCGTAGGCATTCCCACCATCCTCCACTATGAGCACATTGAACAGGAGCGGAGGCTGCACATACTTGCCGCATATTTCAGCTTTTTGTATGATCCTCTGATGATCCCCGCTGCTGAACATATTTTCTTTGAAGTCTTCCTTCGAAGTTAACGAAAACATTCCAAAGTTTACCGATCATCTAACCCAACAGCGCTGAGCATGCTGCTAATAAGAACAAATAATGTTTGGAAATTATGAAGTTTGCGATGAACCACAGATCGAAAATTGGGATTTATCGAAAAATCCGATATCTCAAAACATCATTTGTTGTTAACAGCAAAATGCTTAGCACTGTTGGGTTAAGCAATCAGTACAGCTTTGGAATGTTTTTGTTAACTTCGAAGAAAGAACGACTTTGAATAAAAGGCTGTCGGTCGCTGGGGATCATCAGGGGATCACGCGAAAAGCTGGAATATGCAACTTGCAGCTTCTCACTCCTGTTCAATATTATCATAGTGAAGAAGGCGGGAAATTTACGGATAGGTAGACAACGTGAAGTCCAAATCTGGAGCTTCAGGATGCAAAGCTTTCTTTCAAATTGGGATCCTCTCCGGGGATGCTAATGCATGCAATACTAAGGGCCGCATGCACTAACATGGCCGCGGGGAGGGGATCGCAGCTTAAAAGAAAGCTTCATATTTCGAAACTCCAGATACCTGGATTTCACGTTGTGTACCTATCCGTAAGTATTCCTACTATCTTTCACTATGAACATGTTGAACAGGAGCGAGAAGCCGTACAAACCGCATTTTCCAGCTTTTGTATGATCCCTGATGATCCCCGGCGCTTTTTCAAAGTCTTTTTTCTTTCTCCGAAGTTAACGAAAAACTTCCAAAGTTGTGCAGATAATCTAACCCAACAGTGCTAAGCATGTTGCTGATAAGAACAAATGATGTTTTGAAGTAATGAAATTTTCGATGATCCACAGGTCGAAATTTGGGGTTTACCGAAAAATTCGATTTCCCGAAACATCATTTGTTCTTATCAGCAACATGCTTAGCACTGTTGGGTTAGATAATCTGCACAACTCTGGAAGTTTTTCGTTAACTTTGGAGGAAGAAAAATAACTTTAAAGAAAAGCGCCGGGGATCATCAGGGGTCATACAAAAGCTGGAAAATGCGGTTTGTACAGCTTCTCGCTCCTGTTCAACATGTTCATAGTAAAGGATAGTAGGAATACTTACGGACAGGTAAACAGCGTGAAATCCAGATACCTGGAACTTCCAAATGTGAAGCTTTCTTTTAAGCTGCGATCCCCTCCCCACGGGATGTTAGTGTATGCGATCCTAAGGCTATAGAACTAACAACATGTGTAGTAATTTTGCATGTCAATATGCCAAACTCAGGTTGTTGCGGTGGTATCGTTTATTCGACCTTATGTTTCGAAACAGTCGTCGTCATGCATGCTGCCTTAAAGGCACCGTCCAGATTCTCGTCTTCCATGTTTTTTTCGTCCAGGGGCCTTCTTATGTCCTTGATTCCGAAATATCAAGTCCAGAATCCGCGAAAACTCTGGCAAACCCCGTTTCGCAGAACCCGCAGTGAGAGTTGTGCGGAACGATGATTGGTTAGGTGCGCTCAAACCGGAAGGACGTACGTCAAACTGACTCAAAGGGGAGGAGTCAACTTGCGAATCCGTCATCCAAAGCAATTTTTGAAACGATTTTCTCGCTTGGAAAGGAACTTCTGGCAGCGCGAGTTGGGCAAGTATACAGTTGGAACGTTTGCTAGTGTTAGGCATCAAAATCTCATCGACCACGTTTTGAGTGGACGGTGCCTTTAAAGGCAGCGTCCAGGCAAGCCTGGGCACATGGGGATCTCACGTGGATAGTGATTTTGAGGCCCTAACTAAGCCACTGCCCAATCGGCAGCTCAGGTAGTGCTCTATCAGCTGAGATATTCCCCTCGGAACTGGACCCCGCGATCGTGTTTCGCATGGATTCATGGCGCAAAGCGTGTGCCCTGGCGCGAAACTGCCATGAATCCATGCGAATACGATCGCGGGGTCCAGTTTCGAGGGGAATATCCCAGCCGTTAGAGCACTACCTGCGCTGCCGCTTGAGCAGTGCCTCAGTTAGAACCCCAGAAGTACTTTATAAAATCCCCATAGGTGCAGATCTGCCTGGACGCTACCTTTAAAGACAGTATTCGGGCAAAAACTCGATTTTTAGAAAATCCACTTACCGAGGGTTATCCGCATCGCTGAACCTGAAAATCCACATTAGAAGGCGCGAAAATGGCGAGAGCCATGCATTTCCGAAACCTTAGAATTTGAAATTCGACGGCTCCTCCCCCAAGGCTGAGATGCAGAGTCGCTGCGGGACCCTATGTTTGATTGCGGCGGCATGCGTATACTCTGCTCCAATCCTAACCAGGCCAAAATTGGCATGGCGGGATTCCGCGTCGCTAGGGTTTCGCGGTCACGCCAACGGCCTGCTTCTCTGCTCTCTCTTCATCCTTTTGCTGTCTCCGATAGCTCGCATACGCAGCGCAGACCGCTAGCGGTGCGAGCTCGCAAATTTACGCCGACAGTTCGGCCTGATTTCGAATGGAGCAGACTGTACTCTGTCGCATAGGAGGAATTCGAAAGGTCGGAGCACCACCTCCCCCCCCCCAAGGCGTAAGTGTTCCCACTTCCTGATCGTTCCTTGCTTTAGGTCGTACGTTATAACCTCTTACTTGCGCGATGCTGTGTCTGAGGGGGGGGGGACTTTCGCATGGCACTGAAATCCCAACCCCCACCTTATCCGGACACTGCCTTTAATGTGCTGTATTTTCTTGAACACCTTTTTTCTTCATTCTGACTACGGCCCTTCCTCCTTCTCTCTCTCTCTGACATCTTTATGCAGACTTTCAGATGTGGCGTACCATCTGCAAAACAACCTTGTTTATTATTCAACTGACCAGAACTTCTAGTCAACGCAAGAGTAACTAGGGACTTCTCTATAGTGCATTTGATCTAATTCGGTTTCAGTGTCTCTTTCGAGCCAATGATTGTTGATTTCGAACTACTCAGAAGACTCTTGTTCGAATACTGAGGTCTATCAATGCTGTATAATGTTTAATCATCATTCACTGATGTTCAGAGCAAATCCAAAGTATTTTCGTTTCCAATTTCTGTTGGTACTAGATCATGTAAACAGGTGAGAAAGCAACATGGCAAGCTTTATTTGCCTGTACCAGATGACGCTCTTTCAACCCTTTCGGCTTCCTCTCTTCAATGGTTTAACCTGTATGGCTGGAGTTGTTGTAACCTGATTGACTTTTTTGCATCTTGCTATCTTCACTACTCTGGCTCTCATTTCATTGTTGAAAGCGAAATATGCCCATGGATGTATACATGATAGAGTAACATCGATTAGCAGATATATTTGCCTGAGTAGCGGTACGTCATTCCTCTAATAGAAAATAAAATGTTTCATGTCTTGTAAAGGAAGAATAAAATCTTACCCAAGGGAGGATATGAGAAGCTATATGCGAAGTGGAGACTAGAAGAAGAGCAAACACTGGAGCACTGCATTGGAAGGCGAGACGATTGGCTTGCCGCTTTCTCCTGAACATAACCACTGTGATGTGCAATCCGAGTTATGTCACTTTGGAGACGATGATTTTTTAGGTTTACCAAGGTGCACATCGCAAGACGTAACGGATTAGAAATGTGTAGCATACGGCGGAGATGAACGCTTCAGTCGTGGAATATACAAGTGTCGTTAGAATAATAAGCTGCAATTTCTTTTATAAAAGCGATTGCAATTGCACAAGCACGTTACTATCAAAAGGTAGCCTGCATTTTATAAGTCATCAAAAGCAATCAAGCTTCTACTCCGTTTTTTCATGAAGTCTGCTCCTCAAGTAACAATCGAAATTCGAAGCATAACGTAGTCTAATGTAGAGATATACAGGCTTATTTGATAACGAGATTCAAAAGTCGCTAATACTATATGTACGCGGAAGGTCGAGAAATCACAATCTATTTCAGCACCTCTTAGCAGTTTTTGGATGACTGATTTCGTCCTAAACTTTGGTTTCCGTAACCTTTTCAGAGGCAATTGCTATTTCATTCTGGTGCTTGAGTAATCGACAATCTCTATATATATAAAGCAGAAAATCTGTGAGTACGTTTGCGTGTTTGTGCACATTCGGGTGGAGGTTGTGCAGGTTGTGCGGGTTGTGCAGGTTGTGCAAGTCGTGAAGGGTATGCAGGTTGCGCAGGTTGTGCAGGGTGGGGAGGGGCTAAGTGAACATGCTGATTCGAATACATTATTGACAGTGCCGAGCGGAGTCGGGTTTGCCAGCTCGTTAACACTAATTTCAAAACGGCTGTTGTGAGTTTGCCCCTTGGACCATAATCGGATTCCCTCTACAAAGTCTTCGCAACGCCGATCGAGGTAGACCACATATCGCATCGCGCTCAAGGCATGCAAGTAAAGTAATCAACAAACTATTGTCAAGCGAAGAGGGGATTGGAAGTGAGACTTTGGAGCTATTACAGGTTCAAAAATGTATCAGTGATTCAGGCGACGGAAAGTTTTGGATTCCGTCTATCGAGAGCTGGAAACTTTTTTAAAGGAAGAAAAACAACTCAATTTTGTTAAATGGTGGAGAAGTTCTTTCAGGACATTGGACATGAGTGCTGATAATCAAAATAAAACGATATTGGTACCTCAAGGTTTGTTTGGTCTATAAGCAGCTCCAGATTATCTCCGAGGGTTACATTGAGAAACGCCATAGAGGGTGCCACAGCAATGAAAGGGACACCCCAGTGCGCACATACTAAGACGTACCAAGGGACTATTTTCACAAGCTGAAATAAAAGCTAAAGTAAAAAGTTATGATTAGTAGAATGAAAGCAATAAGTGACCGAATGAGAGTGGCTGGAAAGGGTGAGGCAACAGGAAAGCTTCAAAAGTCGAAAATGTTTTTAACATTTGCTTAAGGTGTTCGAAATGCATTACATTGGTCCCAAGTTCAGCCCGTTCTCACTTTTTACTAACTCCCAAATTTCTTGGTTCTTAAAGGACCCTCGATGTGTTTTTTGATAGAGCAAAGCATGCTCTACAAGGCGGTGCTCGAAATTCAAAAGTTTCTGTATGCCCGAGATTTCAAAAAAAAAATCAGAAACCCGTCTAAACAACTTTTAAAAACCTCTAACTTCTTCATTCATATGCATTCTCATTTGAAATTGACAGGCGCACTTGCAGTTTTTTAATGGCTAAAAATTGAGAAACTGAAACAGGCTTGAAAATAGGAAAATGTCACTTTTCTATCGCTTTTAGAGGCTAAAAATCGTAATCAAACTTTTAGAGGCTCATGTTGTATAATTATCTATGGGAGAACAGCGCTGTGCTTTCATATACAGGGTGTCTCAAAAGAAAAGTGCACACTGTTTGATTGTAAATAACTCTTTTGTGGTGAAGTGTTTCGAGAAGCTTTAGGTACCATTTTGTGACCGAGGTTCAACTTAGATTTACAGTGTAGAGCGGATCGCCGATCTCTCATTCTTACTGTAGGATTACGGTAGAAACTTTGAAGAGGGTTTTGAGCCATGAAAGGCCATATTTCGTTCCAAAAAGAAACCAAAACAACCTGAAAACTCTCACACTGGGCTAACTAGAGTCGCTAATTCTAAATGTGAAGTTCTCAACTCTTCGTAATGCTTCATCAAAAAATTGTGCGAGGTGAGCAGTAGCAGAGTTTTTTTTCGTAAAAAGTGTGGTTACACCGTTCAGAAAGCTTCTCAACCTTGTATAGAGTTGGATATTGAACTCAGGGTCCATGAAAACCCTATTGCACAAATTTTCACATTTCTTTGAAAATTTTTGAAACGGCCTCATTTTTCACAGTAACACCATATGTTGGAAGTTTCTACCGTACCCTTACAGTAAGAATGAGTGATTCGCTCTACACTGTAAATCTAAGTTGAACCTCGCTCTACAAAATGGTACCTAAAGCTTCTCGAAACACTTCAATACAAGAGAGTTATTTACAATCAAACAGTGTGCACACTTTTTGGGACACCCTGTATACATGTCAAGTTTCTTTCTCCACTTTCTAGAGCGGAAAAAGATACAGCAATTGGGCGAATGTTAGATGAAGAGTGTATATGCGTAAACAAGGTAGAGGTTTCTAGAAATTAGGCAGACTCTGAATTTTTCGTTTGCGCTTTTTGAAGTTTTTAGATTTCAAACAAACTCGATGTGAAACGAATTTGTGAATTTCTAGGCACCACTCTGTTAAGTTTTTGCTCTATTCAAAAATACTCCAGAGTTTAATAGGGAAGTAAGAAAATGGGAGCTACTGGAATGAAAATCATTTAGACGAAACTCGTGAGACAACTCTGTAGTTGCTTACCGTCTCGATCTTTGTGCCTCCTCGACATATTGTTATATATCTAAGTACGGAAAACATGGTTATGCCAAAACATCTGAGGTTGACATTGTAATAAGAAAACAAAACAATAGCGTTGGACAAGACATAACGATTCTCCCACATCCAGTTACTAGCGATCCCAAATCTACGGAAACTTTCGAAAAAATCGCATATAAGAAGTGACAATATGTCAGCCGCACCCTAAAAATAGTGACCAAATCGAAGTAAAGTCCGATCCCACAGGAAGGTGGTTGCCCTTAAACACTGTGTTCTCACCCGTCGCTAGATGAAGTGACCTCCTCATTAGGAAATTTTCAACTGCACCCATTTATGTTATGAACTTGAAGCAGTTACATTTTCAATGTATTTTTGAAACAGTTTTATTCAGTGTATTCTAGCCTTCAAAATTCATTTTTGTTTGAAATTTTTGAAGATTTTCGAAAATTTCTAAAAATTCAAACTAGCTTGTAAGAACTTTTTTCGCGGGCGTAGCTACCGTTACGCCTCCTTAGAATTTAGGAGTATAGGCCCGAAAACATACGTGTGCCTTAATCAAATACGTCCAAAGTTTTATAAACATACACTTCAGGACGAGGCGGGTGCCATAAGCCACTTTTCCTTATCGTTTTATACCGATTTTATCGACTTGTTAGCAAAGCTTGAACTGGAACGCTGGAATTGGCCGGGACAAGCGAGCATACTGAGCAAAAGTAGCAACGGTCTATGCTATATAATTCTGGTTTTTTCATCTGTGAGGTGGACCGCCGTGGTTAGGGAGAATGGGGAGTGAGTGAGTATGCCGATTGCGAGCGCTATAATGAACTTGCAAAAAAAGAGCGCAGGGAAATCTCGCATAGAAGTGGCGGGGTTTCGAGCTTTATCGAGTATGTAGGAGCGAGCCAAGTGTCCCAGCTTTCGTATAAAGCAAAGGCAGGAAAGATGCCACCTCGTGGTAAACTTTTCTTTGCTTTAAAAATATTGATAACATAAATTAGTTGCACGTACTGAAACCTAGGTGGTATTTGAGAATTTCGCAGCGGAAGAGACAATTGTCACTATGATGATAAATTTAATATCACTAATCGATGAACACATAACCCTTGATTTCATGGAAATCGATGATGATCTTACCTCAAATTAACTAAACCGCTTCTCACTCTT
This sequence comes from Cylicocyclus nassatus, assembly GCA_958299035.1. Classification (NCBI taxonomy): domain Eukaryota; kingdom Metazoa; phylum Nematoda; class Chromadorea; order Rhabditida; family Strongylidae; genus Cylicocyclus; species Cylicocyclus nassatus. Next base: position 61,979,493 of record CATQJL010000305.1, read on the forward strand.
TGCTTAGACTGTATTTTTGTCAACAATCTGACAATTCAGCCGCCGCTAGGGTGTCTTATATTGATAATATACTATCTTGGGCTTGCCTGCGATACGAGAAGAGCGTCAAACTGTGTTAGTCCTTTCTTCAGTAAGATCGCCACAAGAAGCAGCGAGTATAGCGGTACTGTAAGTACTGTGGCGCATAGGTGTACCCAATAAATCCATTGTAAAGCCATGTCCGTTGTCACCAATTTAGCAGCAACTATGTCCTGAATTTGAAAGAGCTGGAACACTGTTATATCTAATGATGTCATTAAACATATCTCCCAACAGATTGCGCATTCGGTAAGCAACTTGCTGAAGCCTATTTGTGTGAAGATAAACTTGGATAGTACTAGATTACAATTGATTTTTTCATGTGGAAGCTGTGGAAGCTCAAACAGCAATAAAGCGACAACAGCAGATTCCTTCATCAGTAATGAGCGTTATTCCTAAATCATGAATTGCACTTCTCAAAAAGCAAAAAAGGTCACTCTAAAAGGAAAGGATATTCAAAAGAATCTAAGTTTACTGATTGCCTTGTCCATCAATTTACCTATTAGTTACGAAACCGCTGCTCCAATTCAGATGTACTAACAGTACAAGCTGTTTGTCTGCAAGCAAAATGGGTGATTTATGGTGTTCGCATCACAATTAGGCAAAAAAATTCGGTTTGGGGAAGACTGAAATTAAGGGCTTGCAAAACAACCTTACAAGGGAACCGTGTCGAGTCGAAGTGGCCTTTCCAGATGAAACGCATACTGCTTGGAAGGGTAATAAGCGGTGATTCCAAATCTGCCTTCTAAATCTGCCAAGCGCCTCTGGACGCCGAGTTATGACCGTTCTTCGGAACGAAAAATGAATGCAGAATTTAGGTAAAATTGATTGTTACAATCTTTCCAGCGCTCAGATAAAGCAGTGCCAAGTATTAGCATCTTATATATAAAGCTGAATGTCTGTTTGTCTGTATGTCTGTCTGTCTGTCTGTATGTCTGTACGTATGTTCCGAATAGAAAATTCCATTTCTGAACCGATCGGGACCAAACTTAGCACACATACAGTTCGGGCCCCGGCGGGTGTCATAGGCTACTTTTCGTCATCGATCGATATCGATTTTATCGATTTTTATCGATTTTTTTGCTGAGTTCACCTACGGGGCTGGGAGTTGGCACAGGGGGGTAATCGAGCATGGGGATTCCGAATACAATATTGGTTTTCAGGATTATCGATTACTTTTATCGATTTTATCGATTTTTTGCAAAGTTTGAGCTACGGGGCTGGGAGTTCGCACAGGGGGGTAATCGAGCATGGGGATTCCGAATACAATATTGGTTTTCAGGATTATCGATTACTTTTATCGATTTTATCGATTTTTTGCAGAGTTTGAGCTAGGGGGCTGGGAATTGGCACAGGGGGGTAATCGAGCATGCTGCATGCTCGATTACACCCCTGTGCCAAATTCCCGCCCCCTAGCTCAAATTTTCAAAAAATCGATAAAATCGATAAAAGTAATAAACGATCTTGAAAACTAATATTGTATTCGTAATCTGCATGCTCGATTACCCCCCTGTGCAAACTCCCAGCCCCGCAGGTCAAACTTTGCAAAAAAATCGATAAAATCGATAAAAGTAATAAACGATCCCGAAAACTAATATTGTGTTCGTAATCAGCATGCTCGATTACCCCCTGTGCAAAATCCCAGCCTCGCATGTCAAAATTTACAAAAAATCGATAAAATCAATAAAAGTAATCGATAATTCTGAAAACTAATATTGTATTCGGAATCCCCATGCTCACTTCCCCCCTGTGCCAACTCCTAGCCCTGTAGGTGAACTCTGCAAAAAAATCGATAAAAATCGGTAAAATCGACATCGATCGATAACGAAAAGTGGACTGTGACACCCGCCGGGGCCCGAAGTGTATGTGTGCCAAGTTTGGTCCGGATACGGCGGAGCCGGGTAAGCCAGCTAGTATTGAATAAAATGTATCCATTGCATAAACAGCTCTGATACTTGACACTAGGCCATTTGAGCAAATTTGGGCGATTTTTGCTTCAGTTTTGCGTTCAATTTTTTGACCTAAACAACTAGCATAACTTGGCGTCCAGAGGCGCTTGGCAGATTTGGAAAGCAGATTTGGAATCACCGATTAATGCTGTACAAAGCAGTATGGGTCTCATCTGGAAAGGCCACTTCGACTCGACACGGTTTCCTTGTTAGTTTTGATTATTCTATTTTTTGAGAATTGTATCCGTGCTGAACTAAACTACTTACTATTTGGCTGAACTTTATTGACAAACAACCTGTATAATCATGTAAGAGAGAAACTGAGCTTTTTCCTTACATCTTCGGATCTTTTTTGGCAGTTCAGCCCTCATTTGCGGACGCGTGGAAAACAACTATCATAACACTGATCTTGACAAGAATTCTCACAGTTTTTTTTCAGTTATGAACCAATAACAATTTTTATGTGCGCATACCACACTATAAATTTGGAACTTAAAGGCAGTGGATCAGTAAAATGGATCTCTGTCAGATTTTGGTGGTGTTAGGTCGTAGACCCCCCGAATACACCGTAGCCCCAATCCCACCCTCCATCTCATTCTCTAAGTCCTGTACTGGAGATTCAAAACTCCACCAACCCCGCCCACTTCCATTGAGTAGGCGTCATTGGTGGAGTTTTGAATCTGCATTACGGGACTTGGAGCATGAGATGGAGGGTGGGATTGGGGCTACGGTGTACTCGGGGATTTACTACCTAATACTACCAAAATCTGACAGGGGTCCATTCTGCTGATCCACTGCCTTTAAGGAATGCACAGCAATGTTTTGACACCATGAGAGCTCATTCTTGTTAACTGTTTTCGTAGCCACAGTCTGTTTTCAATGCAGCCACGACAATTTATCGAACTTGCACATAATGATTATGAGACGTCTTGCTATTTGCTCCTAAGAAAACTCCGCATGAGCCAGATTTTGAGTTTTACAGACGATTTCCGATAATAAATAAATAATAAAGGGTTACTATTAAGCCTGTTTCGCCTCTACCCCTATACAGGAATACAATAAGTGACAAAAAAAATCAACAAATCTATAACACAAAAAACATTACATCTTTGAACCATCTACACTGTTTACGTTGTTTGCTTCCATTCCTGATGCCTCAAAACGACAACACATAAGATTTTTAGTTTTAAAGGCACCGTTCTCTCAAAGGAGAAATGGTGAGATTCTGCCGGCGCCTGTATTGGAGTATGGTTGCTCCTGTGTGTGTTCAGAGAACACGTAAGCTACTGGAGCTTTATTGTACAGACAACATGCACCCATTCTGCAGTGGTCGAATGCTGCTGAATACAGGTGTGCGAAGTAAGGTTACATACTTCTGGGCGATAAAATACTCATATCACAGCAGATCATGCCTATGGCATGACGTTTAGGAAACATTGGCTGGGGTAACGGCACGGTTGCGAGAAAGTGCCGAAAAAGCACATTCCAGCCAGCGAGAGGAACGGACAGAGCGAGAATGTGCATTACATCAAGTGCATAACAGTGTGGAAAGAATACGGAAACACTAGCTTCGGCTGGGTATAGTAGTGGACGTCGTCGAGGAGTTAGGCAGATGGGGTCGGGGTCATAGGTGCGATAGGGGGAGCCGGGCTCTCCCCAGGTGAAGGGGATCTCGGCTGTTTCCGACCTTCCAGGGTGAAGGGGTTATGTGAGTCTAAGGGGGGGGGGGGGGGAGGAGGAAGAGAGAAAAGGTAAAAAAGCGTGGTATGAAGAGCTCTAATTTGCACCTTATTTAGGCACAAATTGAAAAAAAAATTAAAAAATTTTGAAAGAAATTAAAATTTTTTAAAAAATTGACTTTATGAAGATCTGTGCTCCTGTTTCATTGCATCAACAAAAACGAAAGCAATAAGGTTTATCCCAAAAGATGTACAAGTTAGAAGCAACTTCAGTTCCTGCACATCATCATCAACAATATTACTATCGCTAACGTCAGAGACAACAAGTTCGCTGCCTGAAAAATCTTCTTCTTCCTCCAAAAAGTCATCGGAGTAGAAGTAGAATTGCGTGCAAAAGCGTTCTGAGTCGAAAATCGATTTGAAACTTTCTTCTTTTTCTAAGCGCTTCTGTGATTTTTTTCCTGGCCCTCTGGTAGCAACAGGAAAGTCAGCAGGTAGGTGACCAATTTCTTCATACCATCTTTTAGGATATTTCAAAAATTCATACGGTAACAGCCTGTCTGGACCACTTATACCAATCCTTTAAATGAAGTTTTTAGATAACAATATGTTCAGTAGAATTTTGACAGAGCTTAAGTAATTGCTTAGATGCTCCATCGTTGTACGACTTCTGCGTTTTGTTCTGATAACAGAGTAGATAGGAAATTTCTTTCTCCACCTCTGCCATGCTAGTCGGAATGGAAACTAGCTTTGCTAGTAAGTCCATCAGATTTGTGCGGTAATTAATGGGGAAAGAGCGAGATCGCATATGCTTTCGCAACACGGGAAGGAAATTTTGCATACTTTTTTGGGCCTTATCGAACTCTGGCTTCACCTCCTCTGGCATACGTCCTGTTAACTGATGAGAAAGCTGCTCAACTTCTTCTTTAACAGCATCTGCGGAATAGCCGAAAAAAGTAGATACTATGCTGCGCGTTGTTTTTTTTTCAATATCATAGGTCATAATGTCACAAGGCGAATAACTTTCAAAAAGCATAAAGCACAGAGTTGGGTTCGCAATCCAGTCGGGATCTAACAAGGGAACGATACTCGGTGTCCGTGGCCTTTTGAGATGAGATGTATACCATTACGCTCGACTTCGAACGCTGATTCCGAATCTGACTTCCGTTTCTGCTAATCGCTTCAAAAATGTTATGATGGATCGCGCAGAGTTTGGCTGCCCAGTGAAATAAGGTAGAAGCACCAACACTCACGCTGGGCTGTGGCCTAGTGGTTAGTGCAGTAGCCTCATGAGTCGATGCAGGTGTAGGTTCGAAACCCCTTGTGTTTTTCACTTTTGCCTTGCCTCAGTTAACCTTCTTTCACATCTTCGAGCTGAGTGAACGCTTTTACTCTTTAAAAAATGTGTAAATTTGGAATAGATTATTGTTTGCGCTAAAATGTATCCAGTGATCATAATTCGAGTGAATTTTCTTGAACAAGTGAGGCAGTGCAAAGGTAAGAAAAGAACACAAAAGGATTTGAACCTACACTTGCGTCAACTCATGAGGCTATCGCACTACTTACTAGACCAGAACGTGACCGCAGTAGAGGCCGTTTCAATGACAATATTTTCCTTGGGCGGCCAAACTTGGCTCAAATTTCGCTATAACTTCTTTCAGAGAAACAATTAGCAGAAATGGAAGTCAGATTCGGAATCAGCGTTCGAAGACGAGTGTAACCGTATGCATCTCATCTTAAAAGGCCACGGACATTGAGTATCGTTTCCTTGTAAGAGCAGTAGCTATGCTTTGTACTAACACCTTCCTTTTGTTCATATCCATGTTAGTGAATTTAGCAGCTTTGAAATCTTCAGCAACCTGAAGATCAGCAATGGACTTCCTGGACATTTCCTCATTGAAACTAGGCAGTTTGCTTGGATTCCTTATGTAGGAAATCAGAGAGTTTCGCTCAGTTGTCAGCTCTGTATCAATGTCGACAACATTTTCGTCGGCGTAAGATTCTCCTTCTGCCTCGCTGTTGAACTGGAACACATGCGAGTCATCTGCGATTTTGTAAAGTATTCTACCTGCCCTTTCCTCTTCAAACTGCCAACCTTTCCAAAACATTGAGGGATATTTTAATAACATGTTATTCTTCTGAATGTCTTGAAGTTTTTGATTCATTGAAACCAACCAATCTCTACAAATTAGGTAAGGTCAGTCTAGAGCGTTTTCGCGAAAGTGACCTTCTTCAGCACTAGGCTTACAGAGTATAGATTCCAGAAATGGGCGAGTTTTTGTGTGAAGGTGTGGATCACCAATCTCCCATAGTTTTTTAAGTGTGTGCTAATAATGATGGCATAACTGTCAATCAAAAGCGCATTTTTTACCAAAAAAACATAAACATACGACAACGATAAGCACGCTTGAATGCTTAGTAATGATCATCTGTTGCATAGATAGGAGCGATAGAAGAAAAATGGTCAAAATTTGAATTTTCTGTGTATGGTCATAAAAAATCGGAGACTTGCAACAAAAATCGGAGCAGTCAATATTGTAGGTTCTTTCACCAGCTCTCTCTAACAGTGCAAAGTTTGCGCCGATTAGCGTTTCTATGGAAAGTTATGATTTCCCTGAAAAATGCCAAAATAAACCAAATTCCCCCTTTTGTACTGCTTGCTCGAAAATCATAACTTTTTGTAGAGACCCTCAATCAGCGCAAACTTTGCACAGTTGGAAAGAGCTGGTGAAAGAACCTACAATCCCGACTGCTCCGATTTTGTTGCAAGTTTCCAATTTTTTATGACCCTACACGAAAAATTCAAATTTTGACAATATTCTTCTATCGCTCTTATCTATGCAACAGATGACCATTAGTAAGCAGGTAAGATGTCATTATAAAAAACATGACTTACTATTTCACACGAAATTAACAGCATTCAAATCGGTTGGAAAAATCAAAAGTTATGAATTTTTGAAAATCGTGCGCAAAAACTTTCGGGAAGACCTATACAATGTGTTGGCTTTTATGGGTAACCGAAGCAAATGATTTTTAGAGCCGGGAAGCAAAGTAGCCCTAATATGCTGTATACCATTCGAAAGCTGAGATCATGGAGAATCGACGTAGGCCGTCGAATTTTTTCTAGGTCTTCTGTGCCGCGAGATATGAGGGATTTTATGTACTTCAAAAACCAACTGCTTTTTTGTCCTCACTTTCTGCTCTCCAAATGAATGCTACGAGAAACGATGCTACGACGGTCTACGTTTGTTAATGAAGACTTGCTCTTTAACATAGATAGATAATCAACAGTGATTAGGTCTTCATTTGGCAGAAATCTGCTGTTGAAAATGACCATGTTTTCAGATAAAATGCGGCGTATCTCTCGGTAGTGGGGGGCTAGAAAGAAGTCGACGGTCTAGGTCGAATCCCCTTTTCCTGAGCTTCCGAATGGTGTATAGGTTGCTGGGCGAAAAAACTAACCAGTTTTCAGAAATGGGTGGAGATATTTACTATTAGCTTGCTCCACCCAGCTCCACCAATGTATTGGCTTTTATCGATTACCGGAGCAAATGATTTTTAGAGCCGGGAAGCAAAGAAGCTCTAACATGCGACATACCATTCGAAAGCTGAGATCATGGAGAATCGACGTAGGCCGTCGAATTTTTTCTAGGTCTTCTGTGCCGCGAGATATGAGGGATTTTATGTACTTCAAAAACCAACTGCTTTTTTGTCCTCACTTTCTGCTCTCCAAATGTATGTTACGAGGATAAATAAATAATATAAATAAACATAAATACCGTTTTTTTGTAAATTTATGAGTGTACTTGTTGGTGAGGTACTTAGCCTGCAAAACCTTCTAATAACGATTTTTATCATATCCACAGAGTACAATACCAATCTCAGCCCAGGTGAAGGGGGTCATCGGAAATTTGGCCTCAAAGTGAAGGGGGTAAGATCGGTCGGAGTCCAGGTTGAAGTAGTCGTGACAGGTGGCACGAGACGGTGAACAAGTAAGGGCGACGCAGAATATCACAGATCATATGATGTGGTTCGGCTTCTATTTTTGAGCGACGAGAATACAGAGTATGGACTATGAGTTGGAATCTTCTTGCTTCGTGGTTGTCGCTTTACATTCCTGTGTCTTCCGGTTACGCCAATGTATCCATTAAATCGAGTTCTTCAGTCATGATAGCTTGCGAAGTCAGTTTATCCTTTGTTGCTAGTACGTTGCCATCCATGGCATCTCTGCGGGCCACGGTTGTGCAGTCTTCAGAATATTGACTATTGAGCGATTTTGTTTTCTTCCATCGTCGCGGAATCCACCATGATTGCTAGGGCATCCGTTTCCCTTTCCGCATCTCATAGCAAATATTGAGAAAAGTGGTTTGCTGTTCTCTCCCTACTTGACCTGATGCAAAATTCTTGTATGCTTTTACATATACTACCTAATATTCTACTGCGATAGCTAAATCAGCATCAGAAAGCATTTGGTGAAAACCAAGCTTCTTTTCTCTTCAGTTGGTGTATGGTTGTTCTTCTCTTGCTTTTAGACTGTTTCAGATAGGATTCTCCAAATTGCCCGACTATAGAGTCTGAAATTGTCGACATTGCTTTAACTTGTGGCAGGCAAGAAAGTAGAATATCTAAGTTTTCAAAACATTTCTTTTGCAACTCTATATCGATTTCTAAAGTGAACTTGAGCTTGAAATCGTAGACGTCAAGCCTTTGAGTAGGGTTGCTAGTGCTTTTGAGTTAAATGAGTTTGCCTCCTTATAGAATTCCAAACATTTTTAGTAGCATAAATGCGTGATTAGAAAAATATGGCTGCTTCTGAGCCCTTCGCTACTTTTTGAGCGAAAGTTGGGACGATTAAGTCGCTGAGTGCGTAAAGAATGGCTGTTGCCAAGTGCTAGGCAGCAAATTTTGGGCGCTAAGAGGTTGGAATAGCTAACATGTGTCGTCGCTGAGGCGAAGCACTTATTGGTCTTACAAGGGAGGGATACTTGGTCACCGCGACCGTTCATAATGATTTGTACAATACCGCTCACATTCTTTGAAAAATAGACGCGAGTGTATGGACATGTATGGACATGTCGCTACATGCTCGCTTCAGAGTGGACGAATTCTGAATCCAAAGCGACCATTCGATTCAGCTCGCCGCGGAGAATCTTTTGATATATTGGAAGCGGGGGTACGATGTCTTCGATATTCCGTTTCCAGTTTTTTCAATTTGTTCTGCGGAGGTCCTTTCGCGAAAATGTGAAGCAACGCCTGCCCAACATAGAAGACTTTACTAAGTACTATTCGATAATACTGTTCTTATAGATTATTGTGCGCTAAAGTTAGGCTCAGACTTCTTTCCAAAGGAGATAGAAGCGTTGGTGAATTTTGGAAAAATCACGCGTTTTTAAATTCTACTCGCCATAATTTCCTTCGCAATAAGTATATTTTGAATCCGAAAACAGTGCCTTGCTCAGCTCATCAAGGCAAATCTTTTTTTATACAGCATGTCTTTGATATTTCGATTTCAATATTCTTGAATCTTTCTGAAGACGTCTTTTTGCGAAGGTGTAAAGCAGCGAGCAGTCCTGAGTATATTCCAGCAAGGATCCTTGATAGTATTTTTTTATAGATTGTGATGTGCTAAATAATAGCCGCAAATTTCTTTTCAAAAGAAATGGAACGGCTGGTGAATTGTGGAAAAATCTTGTCGTCCCAAATTCTATTCGCCATAGCCCCAGGATACGAAGCTATCTTGCTAAGCAGATGTGAGTTTCGAAATCAGCAGGTCGCATAACCTCTACGAGCAAGTTCCGATATGTCAGGGTTATTTCATTTTTTCTCGTTTTACGGTCCGGAAGCTCGACGATGGATTTTGGTCAAAATGTTGATGCTCTTGAATTGTAAGGAAACTCCGCTTATAGGTTTTTCGAACATGCTCTTTACGAAAATCGTGGTCTTTGAGGATTACAGGGCCTTTTTGGAGAGATACGGTGAGGTGACGGTAACTGCATCAGGAAAGTGCGTAAGTTTGCCCGCACTTCTCACTTCTATCTGTCAGAAACCTTGCCTGCTTGCTTTTCTCAGTCAAAGTTACTAGGAACTGTGCTATCGAATGGTGCATTACTCAGGCTTCAGTCTGTGAAATTCGCCGAGTTACGAGCCTACGACACGTACTCATGAATTTTGCCCAAAATGTAAAGATCGCATATCCGTCGAAATTTCTCCGTGGGCGCTTGTATGACGCTTGTTGCAGATATTATGTTCGCTTTGTCCAACGACTCCCACTGTACTGAATATGGTGCTTGCGTCTGCTTCAGCTGCTCAATTGAGCATCAAAGCTATCTCGTGGCTGGAGCTCAAAGCACCAAATCTAACGCAATAAGATCTATTAAAAATGTGGAAGGACTTGACCAGCGTGTTGTGCAAGCGCTCACGGAGGAATTTCGACGAAATATGCGATCTTTACATTTTGGGCAAAATTCATGAGGACTTGTTTTCGTAGGCTCGTAACTCGGCGAATTTCACAGACTGAAGCCTGAGTAATGCACCATTCGATAGCACAGTTCCTAGTAACTTTGACTGAGAAAAGCAAGCAGGCAAGGTTTCTGACAGATAGAAGTGAGAAGTGCGGGCAAACTTACGCACTTTCCTGATGCAGTTAAGTCACCTCACCGTACCTCTCCAAAAAGACCCTCCTCAAAGACCACGATTTTCGTAAAGAGCGTGTTCGAAAACCTCTATAAGCGGAGTTTCCTTACAATCCAAGAGCATCAACATTTGACCAAAATGCATCGGCGAGCTTTCGGAGCGTAAAACGAGAAATAATGAAATGACCCGAACATATCGGAAAACTTGCTCGTAGAGGTTATCCGACCTGCTGATTTCGAAACTCACATCTGCTTAGCAAGATAGCTTCGTATCCTGCGGATATGGCGAATAGAATTTGGGACGACAAGATTTTTCCACAATTCACCAGCCCTTCTATTTCCTTTGAAAAGAAACCTGCGGCTATTATTTAGCACATCATAATCTACAGAAAAAGTGCTATCGAATGATCCTTGCTGAAATGTACTCGGGACAATGCTCTCTGCATTACTCCTTCGCGAAAAGACGTCCTCAGAAAGATTCAAGAATACTGAAATCGAAAAATCAAGGACATGCTGTATAAAAAAAGATTCGCCTTGATGAGCTGAGCAAGGCGCTGCTTTCGGATTCAAGATATACCCTATTTTCAGGTGTATAAGCCGCACTTTTTCAAATTTTCCCACGAGCTGCTCAGCCGCTTCATTGTGTTTCGAGAAGCGATCCTCATGCCGCACGATTCTTTCAGGCAATACGCAGCACGCTGTTAAGTCCTTTGGTTGCGAGGTCCCTTGATGTGTTCGGGTTGGTCGATGTAAGCTAGGACCACCCCGCGGCTTATACACCTGAAAATAGGGTACTTAATCCGAAGGAAGTTATGGCGAGTAGAATTTAAAAACGCGTGATCTTTCCAAAATTCATCAACGCTTCTATCTCCTTTGGAAAGAAGTCTGAGCCTAACTTTAGCGCACAATAATCTATAAGAACAGTATTATCGAATAGTACTTAGTAAAGTCTTCTATGTTGGGCAGGCGTTGCTTCACATTTTCGCGAAAGGACCTCCGCAGAACAAATTGAAAAAACTGGAAACGGAATATCGAAGACATCGTACCCCCGCTTCCAATATATCAAAAGATTCTCCGCGGCGAGCTGAATCGATCGCTTAGGATTCGGAATTCGTCCGCTCTGAAGCGGGCATGTAGCGACATGTCCATACATGTCCATACACTCGCGTCTATTTTTCAAAAAATGTGAGCGGTATTGTACAAATCATTATGAACGGTCGCGGTGACCAAGTATCCCTCCTTGTAATCAACGATCCACGCGCTCCGAAAAATTTTTTGAGGTGCTTCTCAAAATTTTTGCGGGTCTCCAACCCCTAAAATCTGAAAAAAGGGGGCTTGGCGTCAGCCACGCCCCCGAAAAAAATTTTTTTTACAAGGCTAATTTGTATTTTCAAAATTTTTTAAAAAATTTTTAAATTATTTACAAGTAAAGACAAGTCCTTCACGGTCGTGAGAAAGTGCCGACAAAGTGGCATGGAAGCTGATGCTGTACAACAGTGAGTCGGTGCATTTGAAGCAAGGAAAGCGCTCCAGAAGGAGAGATTTGGCTTTGGTGAGTCTGGCTCCGCCCGTGTGTTCATTTCGCCTACCCAGCTATTGTGACTTGGCAAAGCCCGGATACATATTATATACTATAGTGAGTGTGCTTTCCGCCTCAATACGCGTGCTATTTGCATCTAGGGACCTACTTCGTCGCATTCATCCCAAAAAAGACTTCCAGAAAGCGAGTTTCTTGGAATTCTTGCGCTATCAAATTCATATTCGAGATTCTGGCCATGAAGATGAGTGGAAATGACAAAACCTGAAAATCAAAAATGTGGGTGGCCGGTGCCTAAAGAGTGTTCACACGGGGGGGCCACTCCAGCTGTGCCGCCTGCCTTCACCAATATCATTAAAATGTTCGCTTACGCACCACCAAAGGGCGTACAGATATAGTAAAGCTTCACGTTATGCTCAAGAAAACTGTCACCGATACATCAGAGTCTAAAAAGCCAAGATACTGACGATTTTGCCTGCCTAAATCTCGCAAAAATAATACGGAAAAAAGTCCATAACTTCATTCAGAGAGTCGCATAGCAGATATCAAACATAGATTTAGAATCAGCGTTCCAAGATGCACCTACTAGTACGCATCTCATTGCAAAATTCACCAAGCGTCCTATTCTCGTCAGAAAAATGTGTAAAAATTCAGTTTCTAATATTTGGTATATTTGGGGTTATCTGCTATGATGAATCTGAAAATCACAGAATTTCGCGGCTCGCTCAGCGATGTAAGGGTTTGGTATTCAGTCAGTTTTAGCTTTACGTTTATCCTAGTATAGTAGTTTTTTGTGTTATTTAAGGTAAACTTGTGCATTATATTGCTTACTAGCTGGCTTACCCGGCTCCGCCGTATCCGGACCAAACTTGGCACACATACACTTCGGGCCCCGGCGGGTGTCACAGTCCACTTTTCGTTATCGATCGATGTCGATTTTACCGATTCTTATCGATTTTTTTGCAGAGTTCACCTACAGGGCTAGGAGTTGGCACAGGGGGGAAGTGAGCATGGGGATTCCGAATACAATATTAGTTTTCAGGATCGTCCATTACTTTTATCGATTTTATCGACTTTTTTTGTAAAGTTTGACCTGCGGGGCTGGGAGTTTGCACAGGGGGGTAATCGAGCATGCAGATTACGAACACAATATTAGTTTTCAGGATCGTCCATTACTTTTATCGATTTTATCGATTTTTTTGTAAAGTTTGACCTGCGGGACTGGGAGTTTGCACAGGGGGTAATCGAGCATGCAGATTACGAATACAATATTAGTTTTCAAGATCGTCCATTACTTTTATCGATTTTATCGATTTTTTGAAAATTTGAGCTAGGGGGCTGGAATTTGGCACAGGGGTGTAATTGAGCATGCTGATCACCCCCCTTGGGGATGATCAGCATGCTCGAATACCCCCCTGTGCCAACTCCCAGCCCCCTAGCTCCAACTTTGCAAAAAATCGATAAAATCGATAAAAGTAATCGATAATCCCGAAAACCAATATTGTATTCGGAATCCCCATGCTCGATTACCCCCCTGTGCGAACTCCCAGCCCCGTAGCTCAAACTTTGCAAAAAAATCGATAAAATCGATAAAAGTAATCGATAATCCTGAAAACCAATATAGTATTCGGAATCCCCATGCTCGATTACCCCCCTGTGCCAACTCCCAGCCCCGTAGCTCAAACTTTGCAAAAAAATCGATAAAATCGATAAAAGTAATCGATAATCCTGAAAACCAATATTGTATTCGGAATCCCCATGCTCGATTACCCCCCTGTGCCAACTCCCAGCCCCGTAGGTGAACTCAGCAAAAAAATCGATAAAAATCGATAAAATCGATATCGATCGATGACGAAAAGTAGCCTATGACACCCGCCGGGGCCCGTAGTGTATGTGTGCCAAGTTTGGTCCGGATCGGTTCAGAAATGGAATTTTCTATTCGGAACATACGTACACACATACATACATACAGACAGACATACATACATACATACAAACAGACATTCAGCTTTATATATAAGATGTATGATCTCCTGCGTTCTAGTCTAGCGCTTGTATTAATTATTCGGGTAAGGATAGTTCGTGACACAATTGCGCAGAACATGTACGAGCTCGAATATGGCATTCATGAAGTTTGTGCGAATGAGAGCTGTGCTCTTCCGAAATATGGACCTAGCTGGGTGCCACCTGAGCTAGTCACGATCCTTGCTTACATAATTTTTATTTTTTACATGAGTTATTCTCACTGCCATATACAGGGTGTCCCAAAAGATGTATCGATCGTTTGATCGTTGATATCTCTCTTCCCATGAAGTCTTTTGCCTTGCTTCAGGTACCGTTTTGTAGAACTGGCTTCAACTTAGATTTGCATTGTAGAACGAATCACCCATATCTCTTCATTACTGTAGGATTACGGTAGAAACTTGAAACATATAGTGTCAATGTGGAAAAAGCTGCCGTTTCAAAATTTTCCAAAAAATCGTGAAAACTTGTGTAATAGGGTGTTTATGGACGCTGAGTTCAATACTCAACTATTCACAAGATTACGAAGCTTTCTAAACGGTGTAACCGCACTTTTTAAGAACATTGAAAAAATGGCCGCTACCTCTCACCTGGCATAACTCTTCAATGAAACATCATAATAAGTTGGGAACTTTACAGTTATAACCAGCAACTCTAATTAGCCTAGTGTAAAAGCTTTCTGGCTGTTTTGTTTCCTTTCTGAGGCAAAATATGGCCGTTCATTGCTTGAAACCCTTTTTGAAGTTTCTACCGTAAACCTACAGTAATGAAGAGAAATGAGCGATTCGTTCTATAATGCAAATCTAAGTTGAAGCCAGCTCTACAGAATGGTACCTGAAGCAAGAGAAAAGACTTTTTTAGAAGGGAGATATTAACAATCAAACGTTCGATACATTTTTTTGGGACACCCTGTATAAAACGGTTTCATAGTTTTCTCTGTATGCAATTTCATCGCTCCCAAAATGTTTTGACGGCGCAGTCTGCCCTAGTCGGAGAGCGCGCACTCATGCAAACACATTGAAATCTTTTATTTCCGCTGTGCGCATGGTGATTCTGCCCTCCTTTGCTTTTGTTTTCTCTTATTTTGTTGGTTTGCTGTTCTTGAGTTCGCCTCCTTTGCAGAAGCGTGGGGAGGGTGAGGTGAAGGTTTAGGGTGGGGGAGGGTGAAGTGAAGGTTTAGGGAGGAAAAAGAGAAGTGGAAAGGTGAGAAACGGTCTTTCTGGTTCTTTATGTTCTCGGTTTTTGCTTTTCCCCTGATTCGACTTTTCATTACGCTTTGCAGACATGCTGATCCCATTCTACCTCCAAGGCCGTTAAATATGTGCGAACCTCATGACTTGTGAGCCTATTGGTTACAAACAGTGCTTCTATCTTGCGAATTTACAGTTATTTTAAACGTTCCGGAAGGGTAAAGGGTTTGGGTGACCCAGAGTGGATCGAACTTTGGTCCACCTGGCCGTACGGCGCCTCTCAATACCATGCCACTCACATCTCCACTAACCCGTATATTGATTATACAGGTGTCCCAAAAAGTGTGAGCACTGTTTGATTATTAATAATTCCCTTGCTTTCATGCCTTTCGCCAACTCCTAGGTACAACTCTATAGAGCGAGGCTTAACTTAGAACTACAGTATGGAGCGAATCACCGATCGCCCTTCATTACTGTAGGATTACGGTCGGAACTTAGACAAGGATTTTAAGACGTTGGAGGCCATATTATTCGGAGCAAGATAAACAAGTCAAGAATTCGAATATGAAATTTCTACTTTACTGTAATGCTTCTTTCTAAAGTTATCCCAGGTAAACCGTAAAAAGCGAATTCTCAAAATTTTTCGGAAATGTGATCACACCCGTCAGAAAAGCTGAAAACACTCATAAAATGTTGTGTAGTGAAATCAGCGTGTGCGAAAACCCCAATACACGAACTTTTTAGACTTTTTGAGAAAATTTTATGAGATGGCATATTTCACAGTGGCTCCACATGCTGGAAATTCTCACCGTAATCCCATAGTAAAGAAAAGCGATCGGCGATTCGCTCAATATTACAAATTTAAGTTGAACCTCGCTCTACAGAATAATGCTTCAAGCTCGGTGAAAGACATGAAAGCAACGGAGTTGTTAACGATCAAACAGTATTCACTTTTTGGAAACCCTGTATGCTTGGTTTAGACTACGCCATCAACCATCATTGAAAGTAAATACCAAACTCTCGTTATCGTCTTCAAGGTTTATTTCACTCAAAAATGTTGATCATGCAATGTAACAGACATTTCTGTAAATTTCTACCATATAAGAGAAGCGAGCAAAGTATGTCACAAGTTGAGAACATATTTCAACAATAATGACTGCAAATACAAGGTTTCAGAAAAGCAATTATTGCCGATCAAATTTAGTCATGTCACACTGAAAGGACAATAACACGCACTGTCATAAGACATATAAAACAGCCACCCCATGTAGATGTGAAAAAGTGAACTGGAAGCCATGTAATTGCGATAAATTCATGTTTCAAACAAACTTGACGTAAATGACATATCAGTTATATACTTTACATTCAGTAGTTATCACTCTTAGACGAAAATCAATCAGATAAGAAATAGACTTTGTAAAATCGTAAAGCTATAATGATAAAACTTTTTTCTGTGATTTGTCACTGTGTCTGGTAAAATCCGTTCTCGTACGACTGTGATCCGCCGTCCTCCGAAGACCGACCATATTTTGATCCAACCTCATTCTGTAATTGTGTGATGCCTATCAAAGGTATATACTTTCATGAGCTAATTTTATGAAGGCAGTTTGCAATATTTTTATGAAAGAAAAAGCCCAATGAGACCTGTCTATAGAAGCACGCAAATGGGTGATCTGTGATTTTAATGATTTAATGATTTCAATAATTTCTGTGATTTGTAGAACTGTGATTTTGAGAAAACTGGCTTATTGAATCTTTCACCAGAAATGTTCTTGCTTGTGTTATCGTATGCGCTTATCCCGAAAATCGACTTTGGAAAGAGCCGTCTTTATAAAGCTTCTGTCTGTGTGTGTACGTATATTTCTCATAAATTCCTTTTCCGAACCGATCCGGACCAGACTTTGCAACATTCACTTCGGGGAGGGCAGATGTCGTGGGCCACTTTTCGTCGTCGATTGATATCGATTTTATTGATTTTTGACAATTCTTTTCGCAAAGTTCGACCTATGGGGCTGGGAGTTGGCGCAGAGAATAAGTGAGCAAAATTGGAACACGGCACTAGTTTTTATAACTATCTATTCTTTTATCAATTTTATCAATTTTTTGCAAAGCTTGAGCTACGGGGGCTGGGAAGGCAAGGACTAACGAGGGAAGCTACCTAACTTAGCTCGCGCTTTCGGAATAAGACACATATATTTGAAATCATCCTGGAACGCTGATGCCAAATATGCTGTTCCCAGGTGCCGCGCATCATTCGGAACGGAGTTACGAGGACCTCCTAGCATCCCGCGAGATATTGATCTAGATGCGGATCGCTTTTCAGGCATAAAAATCTTGCGTGCTTTCAAAGAGGAAATACCTACACCTCTTGTGCAGGTTTGGTCAAACAGGTATGTGACTGGTACTCAGCCCGCACGACCGCGATTCGGCGCCCGACAGTGGCGAATTTTTGCGCATCACTGAGCAATCTTTGATAGCGGCCACTATCGAGGGAAATCGATGACGGCCGCTATCAAGGAATCCACAAACCAAATGAATGCGCAAAACAAAACTGCGTCTTTTTAACCAAAATTTCATCAAAAATTGAGGAAGTAGGGACAAAGTCGAATGAAAATAAATAAAGAGATTGTCGCTCTGAGTAGCTTTTGTAGAAACAACCTAGCAAACTCTGCAAAGAGGGTAAAACCTATTTTTCTGTTTTTTGCCGAAATCAGCTGTTCACTGATCCTTTCCTTTTTGGGCACCGGTATTGTGCAGTTTTGCGCGTTTTTGCTGCAACAATACGTCAAGTACGATGTCCGTAAGTTACTCACGAGCAACTTACGGGATTTCTCTCTGGTCTCATTCTTTGCACACTGTTTCGGTCAATTCATCTCAAAATCGACGCTGCTCTTACGGATTTCAGGTGAATTCATCGCGGCACCTGCCCTGACGCTAACCCTTCAGATCAGGTCGCATTCTCAAGCATGTGAGAGTGACCGCTAGTCAGTTTATCTTAAATACCTCAACTCAGCCCCTCAGTTGAGATCATCTGAAGTGAAGTGGGGTTTACTGCGGGCCTGCATCTTTAACCTTAACGGGCTTCGCGTCCTCACGTCGCAATAACCTGGGGCCTCAAAGAGCCCATTTTCGACATTTCCCAATTCTACAAGCTGCACAATCAGAATCAGCGGTAAAGATAAGCCAAAATAAGCAGTTTAAATTTCGGTTTTGCCGATACGCTGCTGTACGCACGATTATTCAGGAAAGACAAGTCGAGCGTGAAAGCTCTGTCACCCCCTTCTACTTCTCGCAGATCTAGAGTGGCAGAATCGCGTTCGTGACCACTGCGATTATATGTTGCGATTACCTTTGTCTTGCAAGAATTCAGATCAGACTTGGCACTACACACGTACAAAAAAAGTAAGGGGTCTTAAAGGCAACGTCCAAGCAAAATTTCCGATGAAGTCTTTTTTTGCTTAACTGGGCTTATCTTTTCCGTCGATATCGAAATTGTAGGTTGGAGAGCATGAAGGTGTCGAAAACGAGCTATTCCGCAAGCTTTGATTTTGAAATTGGACGTCCGCCAAGGTTAGACGCAGGGTCCTTGGACACTAGGTCTTGACTATATACGATATGCTCACTCTGGCTTACGGAAGTAGCTCGTCCCGGTCGCCGGGTTAGTTTCGGTCGCCACTTCTGAAGGTGTTTTCTCGCTTCACAAATTGGTGCAGTGCCGCTTGGATGCGAGCTTTATCAGGGCGGACGAATTTGTACTCTAATATTTCATATTTGACCCGACGCTGCCTTTAAGCTGCATTGTTAGCTGATAGTATTTTTGCCAATTCTGCAAACCTTGAAATGGTGAGCTGAAATAGGATTTATAGGGGTAAGTAAACATGCTTAAGGCAAAATTGTAAACATTTATTTGATTGTTATTATGGGGTCATCGATTTTTGCACGTTTAGCGGTAAAACACCCAAGGCAACTTGTTGGAATTACAGCAAGAGGATGTAGTATGAAGTTTCAAGAAAGTCCTAATATTCGTTTTCCTAACTTGTTAACTTGACGCTTTTAGCAGAGAAAGGAAGTGAATTTGAGAGCTGCTAAGAACCTAGCAGTTGTACCAGCTAGTGACAATGATTTTCAGCCAGTCCGTTTCCTATACAATAGGAAATGACAACAAGCAAAAGTAAATGAGAACCACGATATCATTTCCAGAACTTATTGATCAACTGCGAAAGTCTTATAATTTAGGGTAATGCTGTTGAAATTTAAACATTTCCTTTTTAATAACATTTTTAAAACAAAACAAATGAAATTCACGTTTCCGGGGTAGATTTTCCGATTTACAAAGCCTGCACAATCTTCTTCTACTGCTTTTCGTAGAGATTCAGTCGTTTGCTTCTACCATGAACAGTTCGTGATATTTCAAAGGACCATCTCTTATTAACACAGCATAAAAGAGAACTTATCGTTGCTTTTAAATTTCCCCCATTGACTGACTAAACCCTTCCTTTCAAGGTTTAACCATCCCTCAGCAAGAGTTAGGCGTTGCCACGGATATCGCTCCTTTTTATGGAGATCAGCCAGTGGAAGGCGTTTTTGGACTTGGTTGGCCAGCACTCGCAGTAGAAAAGGTTTATATCCATCGTGTCGAAAGATACTTATACAAATGAAATAGGCTTCAAGGTTGTTCCACCTATTCAAAACATTCTTCCTGAACTCAACAACCCTAGGTTCACCGTGTGGTTAGACAAAAGAGTAAGTTTGCCCATCAGATTGGGTTACCCGTCGAAGGTACAAGATTTGCAGAAGCCCAGCAGAGGAGAGGACGACGACGGCATGATAACGTTTGGTGATTTTGACTATGTACATTGTGATTCGTCTGTGAACTATGCGGAAATTTCCTGCAATGAAATTTCCTTAAAAAAATATTTTTCGAGCACATTTATGAGAAGTAATCCATTATAGTTAAATAAAAACTTCTGGTTTAATGCTCAACCTTTGCGAATCCTATTCTTTTTCCTTCAATATCGTAAACGTGACAGTAGTGCGGATAAACGGGGTGCCAAAGATCCACGATGGCTCATTATTACCAGCATGATTAACGAAGGTCAGAACACACCAAAAAAGCTTCTTAGAAGTTCTTGCATATAGGTTACTGACGGATGAAGGCGCAACCCAGGGACGCGACGCGGTTTTATTAGGCGCACAGCGCATGAAGCGCAGGATTTAGAACGGTGAAGATACGCACCGCTTCGAGTCCGCTCAGATTACGCTGCTTTTGCACCTTCCTCAGGGTGTAGCCTTAATATCTGTGACTTTTAAACTTATGTTGCCATCCCCTAACTCGAGTACGTATTCATCGAAAGGCACTGGGTGTTTGACAGCGTTGATGGAAAATACCATGTCTGGTAGGGTTTCCTTTGCTGCGCATGGAACATAGTACATTCCGCTGTTAGGAAAGTAGTGAGCTTTGACCTCCTTTGCAATGGATTTCATGGCCGTGGAGGGTACTCCGATCCATGGATAGCTGGTATTCGATATTACCTAAAACAACAGTTTTTATGAGAAGTCGTGTATTTTGTCCACCTTTGGAAAAACTATAGATTTTGAACGGAAAACGCTTTGGGGCCAAAATTTCTGCAAGTATTTCAGCAATTACGAAATGATCTGGTTGAAAATTATAGCTGTCGGGAAGAGAAACGAAATCCGTGCCGGACACCGTTTAGAACACTTGCCTATACACATTCTTGAGAATAGCTTTAAAAAGAGATGCGGTGTTCTCAATACTTTTGACTCACCCTAGTATACTATAGTGAGTGTGCTTGCCACCTCAATACGCGTGCTATTTTCATCTAGGGACCTACTTCGTCGCATTCATCCCAAAAAAGACTTCCAGAAAGCGAGCTTGGAATTCTTGCGCTATCAAATTCATATTCGAGATCCTGGCCATGAAGATGAGCGGAAATGACAAAACCTGAAAATCAAAAATGCGGGTGGCCGGCGCCTAAAGAGTGTTCACACGGGTGGGCCACTCCAGCCGTGTGCATAGCCTGCGTTCTCCTTCTGCACTACATCAGCTTAGCGAAGCCATGACCCGCTGCAAGCTGATGCAGCTGATCCTCCTTTGGTTAATGATGCATGCATAAAAAATCATTTCAGATGTGCCAAACCACGGAATCTATGGAGATGTGACTGAACTCAATGCATCTACTACTGGAAAGCCAATAACCAGCTTGAACTGGGTTAATTTTAAGAATGAGTGCTCACCAAGGCTATGTCTGGAGTTGCGTTCCAACGGGTAAAGATGGTAAAGATGCCAGCGGGTAAAGATGGTCACCACCTCGAATCCTTGTGACGCGCTCACATGAGCAATCGACGGTCAGGCACGGAGCTGTCACGGGCAACTCTAGAGGCAGCCTTAGTGACTACTCATTCTAACACTTGGCAAATCCCTGCCGATGCAGTGCTTTGCGCGGACGCTCGGTAGCCACACTCGACGGCTACCGCTGAACTCTCCTCTCACTCTGCCCACAACGATCTGCCTGAAAACCGGCTTACAGGCGCTCCGGCACCCACTCCATGCATCTTCTGCCAATCGTTCTGAATATTTGCAGAGTGCATGTTTTTGTCATGCGCAGATGTCTGTGCAAATGACTTTGGGCACAAAAACAAAGAACTCCCAATGAAAGCAAGAAGAAAAGCGAAGCAGTTGAGAAAATTTACACTATTGCACAGGTAGCACTCTTGTGAGCTGATGAAAACTAGCTAGAGGACTTTCAGCAGTCATTAAAAGAAATGATTGCTTTTATTTGAACTCTGGAATTGCTGTTACTTAAACATCATTTTAAAGATATTTCATTGTATTTTCTGCAAAGCCTTCGCTCGATCACATGTAAAGGGTAAAACGCTAGGTTCTTCGTGTGTCTGATAGAAATAAATGAATACTTTTTCCTTTTAGCAGTCACAAATCGAAAGCGCCTTTTTCAGATGTGCATATTGAGTCGTCCCAAACTTTTGCTTCATTTTTCCTTTTATTTTCCAAATGTAGGTGTCCTCTTGCTTTGTCTGTTCCATGTTTTATAATGCTCCCTTTCAGAAAAGATGAAGAATGCTTTCGAGTGGGCAGAATTAACCATTTCCAAGTCTCGATTACATGGGTGAGGGTCACACATAGGCTAATTTGTAGTTCATATGTATTGTTGAAGAAATCAAGGTTGGCATGATGATGATCACTGACGACCGATCCACCATGGAGGGATCTTCCAAACGCAATGTTTTATTCTCTATAATTCTTATGCTGGACTTAGCAATATGCTCATTACGGGAAAATTAGAATAAAAAAATCTCTGAAAATGTAAAACCGTTTTGGAGGTTCTAATGCCTTGGATGTAAGCGCATAAAAAATGCAGATTATCTTCATTGCATGCTTTGGTGGTCAGCAACATTTACATCATTAATGCTCCCTCAAACACAAACTTTATTTTCTGCCCTGAATAAAAAAAGAAACTAACAAAACGGCAATTTGTTGGCTGCAGCTTGATTTTTGAGAAATGCTCAAAGTACTGAAGGTTGTCTAAATGAGTTGTAAGATCATGCAAGTTAGTGATTTTCATTTGTAGTTAGTGCCTGGTTTTATGAGCCCTGTGAAAACTAAATTAATCAAAAGGTTTCACAAAGCATGATTGCCCAATTCCATTTTTTATTGAAATTCGAAAGCGAAAGATCTAGATTCCCAAAAACATCTCAATAAATTGAGGTCCTTTATATCCGAGAATTTTGTTGCGCACTTTAAAAAAAGATGATTGTTTTTAATGGGCAGGACTCGATAGCTTCGATGCCACCGTCCTGCTCTCATGTTTGAATGCATGGAGGAGTAAAGTTTCCGAAGTTGGGGGATGAAACAACACACAAAAAATTAGGTCTCTGTGACCGAGTAAACGTGGACCTACTAATCTTATCAGATAAAAATTAGGATAGAGTAGGAGCCCATAAGGCTCACAAATTTTGCGAACCCCCTGCATACCTTCACCGACTGAACCATAAATATCATGCATGCATAAGATAAAGCTCAAGGCATCTGTTCATTTTTTATATGCGTACAGCATCGTGATCAGTAGATTTATTTTTATTTACAGGCACATTTGCAATGACGAGAATGTTCAAATTTGTTCACATGCAGTTAAGAGAAATCTAAAGACTGAGTTTGGAAATATGATTGCTTGAGATCTTGACTGCCGGTAGAGACATGAAGGTTTAACTTGGTAGTAGTTTAGAGATCATCTTGACATTGCTCTGAACGGAATTATACGAAAAGCCCGTGGAGCTTTCAGAATCCTGAAATGATGTCGAGGATACTCTATGTAAGATTGTAAAACTAATAATGTATGTGCATGAACTAACCAGCATCCATGAGGAATTGCTTTTCCAGTTCGGCCTTCATCTTCTTTTTCATTTCTGCCTTTCGGATGACTTCCTTCAGGACGGCTTCTTTCGGGTTTTTCGACACTTCCTATATTATCCCAATCATCTTACCGCCTTTCTATCTACATAGATCTTACCAACCTGTTTTGGAACTTTTCACGTCGATTGATCATGTAAATTGCTTCCACCAGTTGGTAACCAACTTAATTCCGCTGGCACGTACATCATGCTTCTGCTCAAACGTTATGGTCTCGCACTTGCGCGATGGAGGGCCCACTTTCGCATAGTACTGAACTCCTACATTGTCCGCACTCTGCCTTTAAAGGCAGTGTCCAGGCAAGTCTGGGCCCATGGGTTTTCCGCCGGAAAACTGATGAGGTGGTCCTAACTAGGGCACTGCCCAAGAGGCAGCGCAAATTGTTCATTCACGGCTGAGAAATCTGTCCCGAAAGCCCCGCACCTGCGCCGTGACCGTAATCTGAAAACGACTTCGCTCACTTTAACACTACTTCGCGCTGGAACCCATCCAAAGTGTAACGGTCACGGCGCAGCCGCGGAGTCTGAGACATTCGCGGTTAAGTCCCGCCGGTGAAAAAGTTGTGTCCCGACGGAATGACTGCTGGACTCAAGTAAAATGCTTCGCGAGAAAACCGGAACTCCTGCACTTCGTTCGGTATAATACTGCGCGACACGCGCCCTTGTCCCGAAATGTTTTCCACCGAGACCAGAAGCTCCTGCGGGAGTCCCGCTCATATACAAAAATCAATTAAAGCCACCGTACAGCAGCTTCGGAAACCAAACCGAGTTCAAGATTGAATAACAACAAGATCCTATCAAAGGTTGTCCGTCAGACAACATATTAATAGTGTTCTTGCCTGTAAGATTGGTAACACATACAAAGTTGTGAACATTTAGGGTAGTCTGGCCATGCGTCGTATTTCACGCAAGAATCCTTTACGTTCAGACACTGGGAGCGCGCCCCGAAATCGCGACTCCCGATAATCTCCCGCTTCAAATTTTCTGTCGGGATAATTCCGAAAGTCGGGACAAAACCGGGTCGCGCAAGAGTCCCGATTTTCTCGCGATTTCTCATTTTTTGGGCGGATCTCCTGCGCGACTTAACCGCGAATGTCAGAGGTGTGGGGATGGATTTCTCGGCCGTGAATGAACGATTTGCGCTGCCGTTTAAGCAATGCCTTAACTAGGACCCCCTCGACAGTTCTCAGGCAAAAACCCATACGCCCAGATTTGCCTGGACACTGCCTTTAAGCAGACACAGAGAGGGAAAGGGAACATAGGGTACAAGACAGAAAATAGTACCACTCGTTGTGAACTCTATAGGCAAAGCCACCCAGATCACTGATTTCCAGGTTTTGCTCTTTTTCGCTCATTTTCATAGCCCTAACCTCGAATAAAAATCTCATAGCATAAGTTCCGAGAAACAGTCGCTTTTTGGATTTTTGGAGGTCTTTTTTGGAATAAATGCGGCGAAGTGGGTCCCTAGATGCAAATAGGACGCGCATTGAAACGGCAAGCACACTCACTATAGTATATAATATGTATCCGGGCTTTGCCAAGTCACAATGGCTGGGTAGGCGAAATGGATACACGGGCGAGGCCAGAATTACCAAAGAAAAATCCCTTCTTCCGAAGCGCTTTTCTTGCACTCAGATAATCGCCGGGGGCAGGCTACCATGCGATTTATGGGCGGGCGGCACCGGAGAAATAGTTCGCTGATTTCTTGCGGTCCGCTTGCAGATATTTGAAAGAATTTGAGCGGAAGTTTGGACGAATGCTTAAAGAACAGTCGCGGTTTCCTTTTAGATTAGCTGCGGCGCAATAGCCGCATTCTTGCGGACTTTCCCGAGAATAGCCAAATTTTTCGAGGGCCGCACGGTCCTTTGTGGAGGACCGCACAGCCCCCATACTTTCCGCTGAGAGAAAGTACCTCAAACTTAAGTAATCAAACCAACGGTGACACCTCTGCCACACAGAGCCTTACCAGTGCTCGGCGTATGCCCGAAAAGGTTAAAAAAAAGTCCGAGCTCTTGCTGAAAGTTTGGCCAGTGCTTGCTGAAAGAAAATATTCGCCGAGCGCTTGCAGAAAATGCTGTATTGCTGCCCGCTGGCAGAATATGCGACCGTAAAGGAAGTACCGCCAGCTAAAGGTTTGGCCACGCTCCAAAATTCTGTTGACCCCTTGCAGAAACGCGCGAGTTTGCGGACCGCCTGCCCCCGACGATTATCTGAGCAGATGCACCGCCCCATTGTTGTATAGCAATAGAACTTGTGCTGATTTTGTCGGCACTTTCTCACAACCGTGCCCTTACACCAGCCGAAGTATCGTAATGGCCTTATTATTGTGATTTAAGCCGCACTCGAGATTGACAACAACTATTTGTTGGCTGACGTTTCGGCAGATCGCCTTCTGTAAGACCTGGAATGGACAAAACGATTCGCAACCTTTTCGATCAAATGTCTCTGCAGCTCCACAAGCAAAGTTCTAAGACAATGCCTGATCGCTGTGTAGGCCGCCAAACCAAACACTTACCTTTTTGAAAACGCCGATAGCATATAGGTGCCTGAGCGAGCGCTACTGACTGATCATATATGCCACGCTATTTATACCCTCCTCTGGGTCAAAAGAGGTGACCCAAGTAAGGAGCGAGTTTACAAGTGATTGCGAGGCACTCATCTTTGCGATTCATTTGTGGACCTTTTGCGTGAATCCAAAAGGCTTCCAGACATTTGATAGATAGTGATATGGATTCATGCGCCAAGGTCTTTACTGAAACTTCAAAGTTTTCTCCCGCGTGCTTCAGCAGCCTGTGAGTGCCTAGAGGTGTGGTTGTGCGTGATCTAGCTCTACCGTCCAAATGCTCTTTGATACGAACGCATAGGGGGCAAGCCGTTTCACCGATGTGCGTGTCGCCGCAGGCCGCGCTAGTGATAAGGATGACCCCCGACGTCATATAATCCCCGCCCCGGCCCGCAGGGCAGATAATGCAATTAGGCGTCATGCAGGTGCGATCGTAGATGCGATTGCGAGCCAAAATACTTTTTAGGTTATTTGGGGGTACCTCCACTCTCGCAACGGAGCTTGCTAACCCGCATCTCCTCAGACACTGTCTGAACGCAGTGCTTACTTCATCGGAGATATAAAGAAAGCTGAAAGAGATCTTGTCAATTACACTAGGTATGTCGGCCTGGGGATGATGTTTTTCACGCCGCCCTGTCCTTCTAGCTGGTAGTCGTAGCCATTAGAAGCCGCTATTCTACGAGCCAACGCAAGCGATTCCGTCCTTTCCTGCTGTACACTGCAAACTCGAGAAGCTGTACGAAACATGCTTTTGACAACAGCTCTTTTCATATGTGTGTGCACCGAGCGGAAGTGCAGAAGGATGTTTTTGTTACTTGGTTGACGGTACCATTTTGTTATGTGCACACTTGAAGCGATATTAACTTGCCCAATCAAAAATGGTAAACACTCTTCATTGGGCTTTTCCCTTGTGACTTTGATGATGCAGACTGCTCGTTCAGAATCTTGAAACAACTGTCAACCTCTGCCCGAGTCAAGCAGATTATGAAACAGTCGCAATGTATCTGCAATATAGCAGCGGATGGCATTCTAGAACTGGCGCTTCAATTTCCCATGGAAGCTATTGCAAGTGTAGGAGCTAACCTTTGTCCCATGGTCAATCCTCTAATTTGCGCAAAGTACCTCCCAGACCACCTAAATATGTTGCATTGCAACATATTTAGCGACATGTTTTGAAGATGGGCCTCCTTATCGCGATATCTAACCGACGAGGGATAGCCACGAATTCACCCCCTTTGTCACTAAAAGAAAGTCTTATTTGCCCCGAATTTACTAATTGTTGAACCTGTTCTATGCCCTGCCTTTGCGCGGAGGCCAAATTCGAGTGGTTCTATGCTGGCGAATGCGACTTGATACGAGCGAAGGCAAACCGCTACAATCTGTATCATTAACATCACGAGTCACCGTGATTAGAGATTTTTCGCTTCCTGACAATGCGCGTTCAGTTCTAGGGTTGGGTCCTAGTTTTGCACCTTCACAGCCCCTCTCCACTTTGATTCTGCGCAAAATCACGAAGGCACTTCACGAATTTCAAGATGGACTCCGCAGAAAGTCCAACCTAGAGAGTGTGGGCGGACCAAAGATCAGCTAACACATGTTTATCGAAACTGTTCCCACGAGCGTTCTTCAAACAGCAGAATGCGAACGCCAGCGTCGATATAATTTTCCGCCTTTTTGCAGACGAGGTTTTCAGGATGATAAGTCGCATTCGCCAGCATAGAACGCACTCGAATTTGACCTCCGCGCAAAGGCAGGGCATAAAACAGGTTCAACAATTAGTAAATTCGGGCAAATAAGACTTTCTTTTATGATCGGCTCCCAGATTCGTGTGGAGGTGTGTTGCAGACTTTTCCTAATAACACATGTAAACTTGCTAAACCTCCACGTCATAGCATTGCTTTTCGTAATCTCTCGCTAGCAAAAACCGCCACGCGGTGAGTTGGCAAGACTCCACCTCCACACGAATCTGGGAGCCGATGATAGTGACAAAGGGGGTAAATTCGTGGCTATCCCTCGTCAATTAGATATCGCGATAACGGAGGCCCATCTTCAAGACATGTCGCTAAATATGTTGCAATGCAACATATTTAGGTGGTCTGGGAGGTACTTTGCGCAAATTAGAGGATTGACCATGGGACAAAGGTTAGCTCCTACACTTGCAATAGCTTCCATGGGAAATTGAAGCGCCAGTTCTAGAATGCCATCCGCTGCCATATTGCAGATACATTGCGACTGTTTCATAATCTGCTTGACTCGGGCAGAGGTTGACAGTTGTTTCAAGATTCTGAACGAGCAGTCTGCATCATCAAACTCACAAGGGAAAAGCCCAATGAAGAGTGTTTACCATTTTTGATTGTGCAAGTCAATATCGCTTCAAGTGTGCACATAACAAAATGGTACCGTCAACCAAGTAACAAAAACATCCTTCTGCACTTCCGCTCGGTGCACCCCACACATATGAAAAGAGCTGTTGTCCAAAGCATGTTTCGTACAGCTTCTCGAGTTTGCAGTGGACAGCAGGAAAAAACGGAATCGCTTGCGTTGGCTCGTAGAATAGCGGCTTTTAATGGCTACGAATACCAGCTAGAAGGAGAGGGCGGCGTGAAAAACATCATCCCCAGGCAGACATACCTAGTGTAATTGACAAGATCTCTTTCAGCTTTCCTTATATCTCCGACGAAGTAAGCACTGCGTTCTGCCGTTTGCGCAGCCTGCGGCAACACGCACATCGGTGATACGGCGCGCCTCCTATGCGTTCGTATCAAAGAGCATTTGGACGGTAGAGCTAGATCACGCACAACCACACCTCTAGGCACTCACAGGCTGCTGAAGCACGCGGGAGAAAACTTTGAAGTTTCAGTAAAGAGCTTGGCGCATGAATCCATATCACTCGCAAATGTCTGGAAGCCTTTTGGATTCGCACAAAAAGTCCACAAACGAATCGCAAAGATGAGTGCCTCGTATCACTTGTGAACTCGCTCTTTACTTGAGTCACCTCTTTTGACCCAGAGGAGAGTATAAATAGCGTGGCATATATGATCAGTCAGTAGCGCTCGCTCAGGCACCTGTATGCTATCGGCTTTTTCAAAAAGGCAAGTGTCTGGTTTGGCGGTCTACACAGCGATCAGGCATTGTCTTAGACCTTTGCTTGTGGAGCTGCAGAGACATTCGATCGAGTAGATTGCCGATCGTTTTGTCCATTCCAGGCTCTGAAGAACGCGATCTGCTGAAACGTTAGCCAATAAATAGTTGTTATCAATCTCGAGTGCGGTTTGCAATCACAATAACAAGATCTACGTCATACCGAGATTCATGGAGAGTCGAACAACTCATATCGTAATGGTCATGCCATGGGCATGACCTGCTGTGATATAAGTATTTCGTCCAGACATATACATTACTTCGCCACGCCTGTATTCACCAGCATTCGACCACTGCACGAATGGGTGCATGTCGTCTGTTCAATAAAGCTCTACCAGCTTCCTTAATAACACCAGGAGCCACCATACTCCACTACAGGCGCCATTCATCCGCCTAAGGCTACAAGAAAGCCTATAGCACCACTAATGATGCATCGGCTAAATACCTATGGACTGCACAAAAATTAGTTATACTAATAGTGGGATCTAGCGCCCAAATTCCGCTGCCTCGCACTTAGCAACAGCCATTCTTCACCGCACTCAGCGACTAAATCGCCCCAATTTTCGCTCGAAGTAGCGAAGGGACCAGACGCAGCCGTATTTTTCAAAATCACTGCATTTTTGCTACCAAAAATGCCTCTGGCATTCTATAAGCAGACAATCTCATTTAACTTAAAAGCACTAGCAAACCTGCCCAAAAGATTTGACTTTTACAATTTTAAGCTCAAGTTCACTTGAGAAATTGATAGAGAGCTACAAAAGAAGTGTTTCGAAAACTTAGATAATCTCCTTTCTTGCCTGTCACAAGTTAAAGCAATGTCGACAATTTTGGACTCTATAGTCCACCAGTTTAAAGAAACTTGATTTTCTATCCAAAACAGTCTAAAAGCAAGAGAAAAACAACCTTATACCAACTAGAAGAGCTTGAAAAGTAGCTTGATTTCACCAATTGCTTTCTGGTGCTGATATTTTAGCTATCGCTGTAGAATATTAGATAGTATATGTAAAAAAGCGAGAATTTTGCATCAATTCAAGTAGTCAAAAAACAGCAATTCACTTTTTTCAACTATTTGCTACGAGATGCGGAAAGGGAAACGGATGCTCTAGCAATCATGATGGATTCCGCGACGATGGAAGAAGAAAACAACGATAGTGAAAATTGCCTCAACAATCAATATTCTGAAGACTACACAACCGTGGCCCGCAGAGATGCCATGGATGGCAACGTGCCAGCAACAAAGGATAAACTAACTGCGCAAGCTGTCATGACTGAAGAACTCTATCTAATGGATGCAATAGTGTAACCCGGAAGACACAGGATTGTAAAGCGACAACCACGAAGCAAAAAGACTCTTACTCATAGTCCTTACTCTGTATTCTCGTCGCTCAAAAATGGGAGTCGACTACATCATTATGATCTGCGATATTCTGCCTCGCCGCTTACTTGTTCACCATCTCATGCCAGCTGCCACGACTACATCAACCTGAACTCCGACCCCCAGCTGCCTAACTCCTCGAGGAGTCCATTACAATACCCAGACAAATGCTATTGTTTCTGTATTCTTTCCACACTGTCATGTACGTTCATGTAATGCACATCGCTCTGTCCGTTCCTCCCGCTGGCTGAAGTGTGCGGTATTTGTTGACACTTTCTCACAACCGTGCCGTTACACCAGCCAAAGTACCCCAGACGTTATGCCATAGGCATGAATCTGCTGTGATATGAGTATTTTTTGGCTCAGATGTACGTAACATTACTCCGCCACGCCTGCATTCAGCAGCATTCGACCACTGCAGAATGGGTGCATGTCGTCTGTACAGTGAAGCTCTGCTAGCTTACGCGTTCTAATAACATGCACAGGAGCAACCATACTCCACTTCAGGCGTCGCCCTTCCGCCAGAAAGTCGCCACAGAACCTCAACGTTTCTCCTTTGGGAGAACGGCGCCTTTTAGACTAACAAATCTCATGTGTTGTCATTTTGAGGTATCAAGAATGGAAGCAAAGAACGTAAACAGTGTAGATGGTTTGAGGATGGAATGTTTCTGCCTTATAAATTTATCGGAAATCGTCTGAAAAGCTCAAAATTTATCTATACAGAGTTTTCGAGTTTTCCAACAGCAGTGATTGGTAAGCGGTGCATACTGCGTATACCGTCCCCAGACGGTGATCTCTAAACCGCATTTCATATCTGCTATGACGTTTCTGGAGGAGTTATAAACGATTTTTGGTGCAGTGGATAGTGGCTCGAGCTGCGGGGCTGGACGTCGTGGGTTTGATTCCTTTGGAATGCCACCCGTTTTGCATTTTTGTAAATTTTAGCAGGCAAGTTGCAAAACCTCGACATTGAATAAAAGTTGATTTTTACAATGTGAAGCAAAATATTACATTTATTGGCGCTGAACCACCGTCTAACCTAAAAACACTCCTTTTTAGCCTTTTTTATAAAACACTTTGCTCAATTACATTGAAAAATTCCAAATTTAGAAAAAAATCGAAAATTCAGAACTTCGAGCCAACTCCACCCATATAATGAACAAAGAACTGCTCACAGATTGGATTAAAACATGCCTATTTTCCACGAAAAACTCTGCAAGCGTGCTTTTGTTAGTTGATTCATGGACATGGACATCCATTAGGGACCACTCCACGATTGAAGCTGCTGTGCCGGGTGGTCAACAGATAAAGACCAAGAATATCCCCCGTGGAAGCACTGGTAGAATACAGCCATTACATATATTTTTCTTTCTACAATTCAAGTCAATGTACAAAAGATTCAGCTCCCACGTCTTGCTCACAATATAGATTTTTACTTGCACAGTAGGGATTCAATTCAAGTTAATATCACTCATATACTCCCAAATTACTGCTCCTAGTTTTCTAATTTTTTCAAGAATTCCTGGTTCGCTGCCGGATATTGTGATGAACACTCCGGCCCTTTCGAAACCCCGTCGCAGTTTTGCTTCGCTCAAGATTTGATGGGAGCACGTAGTTTAGACGGCTGCGAAGACATTCTTTTTATTCGTTGTACGCCCTGTGAACGCGTTTTTTGTATTTGCACATTTTGTGCATTCATATCACGTGTGTTCATGAAGGCTTTTCAATATAAAATTGAGTAAAGTATTCAATGAAGGCTAAAAACGAGTGTTTTTACGTTTGACGGTGGTTCAGTGCTAATAAATGTAAATATTTTGCTTCACATTGTAAAAATCAACTTTTATTCGATGTCGAGGTTTTGCAACTTGCCTGCTAAAATCTACAAAGACGCAAAACGGGTGGCATCCCAGAGGAATCAAACCCACGACGTCCAGCTCCGCGTCCAAGCCACTATCCACTGCACCAAAAATCCTTTGCAACTCCTCCAGAATGGCGTCATAGCAGATATGGAATGCGGTTTAGAGATACGCAGTATACACCGCTTATCCAATCGTCACTGCGATTAAGTATCCTTTCCTTGTAAGGAGCATATAGCAAGACGTCTCACAATCATTATGTGCAAGTTCGATAGATTGTCGTAGCAGTATTGAAACCGACTGTGGCTACGAAAACAGTTACCAAGAATGAGTTCTCATGATGTCAAAACATTATCGTGCGTTCCTTAAGTTTGAGCCTAATTTATTATGGTATGGTAAACATGAAAATGGTTATTGGTTTATAACAACCGAAAAAACTGTGAGAATTCTTGTCAAGATCAATGTTATGATGGTTTTTTTTCGACGTCAGCAGATGAGGGCTGTATTGCCAAAAAAGGATTCGAAGATGTAAGGGAGAAGCTCAGCTTCCCTTTTACATGATTATATAGATTGTTTATCAACAAAGTTTAGCCAAATAATAGGTAGTTTAGTTAGCACGGAAGCAATTCTCACAAAATAAAATAATCAAAACCAAGACTTTTTTGCAAGCCCTTAATTTCAGTCTTTCCCAAACCGAACTTATTTGCGGAAATGTGATGCGAAATCATAAGTTACCCATTTTGCTTTCAAATAGCTTGTACTGTTAGTACATCTCAATTAGAGCAGCGGTTTCATAACTAATAGGTAAATTAATGGACAGGACAATCAGTAAACTTAGCCTGTGCTTGATATCCTTTCCTTTTGAAGTAACCTTTTTTGCTTTTTGAGAAGTGCAATTCATGGTTTAGAAGCGTCGCTCATTGCGGATAACGGAGAATGACGGAATCTGCTGTTGTCGCTTTATTGCTGTTTGAAGCTTCTACAGCTTACACATGAAAAAATCGACTGTAATCTAGTACTATTCAAGTATATCTTCACACATAGGCTTTGGCAACTGTTCGGAAATATGTTCAATGACATCATTAGACGTAACAGTGTTTCAGCCTTTTCAAATTCAGGACATAGTTGTTGCTAAATTGGTGACATCGGACATGGCTTTACAATGGATTTATTGGGTACATCTATGCGCCACAGCACTTACAGTACCGCTGTACTCGCTAATTCTTGTGGCGATCTTACTAAAGAAAGGACTAACACAGTTTGACGCTCTTCTCATATCGCAGGCAAGCTCAAGATAGTATCTTATTATTATAAGACGTTGTAGAAGCGTCTGAATTGTCTGATTGTTGTTGACAAAATACAGTCTAACAAGGGAAGGATACTATGTAAACCCTTAGATGCGCCTTGAAACGGTGATTCCAAATCTATGTTCACTATCTGCTGTGCGACTCTCTGGACAAAATTATGGACTTTTTCCATACCGATTTTACGAGAATTAGGCAGTCAGAATCGTCAGTATCCAGGATTTTTAGACTGTGATATATCGGAGACAATTCTACTGAGCTTAACGTAAAACTTTACTTTATTTGGATGCTCTTTTGTAGTGCGTAAGCGAACATTCTAACGATATTGGTGAATCCTGCATCAAAAACAGTGCAAATTTTGTGGCAAGAAATGTTCATAACTTCATTCGGAAAAGTGCATAGCAGATACCGAAAACAGATTTGGAATCAGCGCTCCAAGATACAATGGTGATGATGGTGGTGGTGGTGATGGTGTACGTTAATGGTGTACGTTTCACTTCAAATGGCCACGGTCACCAAGTATTCTTCCCTTGTAAGCAAAGAGTGAGAAGCAGTCTAGTTACTTTGAGGCAAGAAGTCATCATCGATTTCCATAAATCAAGGGCTATGTGTTCATCGAAGATATCCTATATATAAAGACGAATGTCTGTTTGTATGTAACTATGTATGTCTATATGTGTGTACGTATGTGCGAAATAGAAATTATTTCTGGACCGACTCAGACAATCGCCGGGGGCAGGCGGCCATGCGAATTTTGAGCAAGAGAACACCGGAAAAATAGTTCGCTAATTTCTTGCGATCCGCTTGCAGAAATCTGGAATTTGACTAATTTTTGAACGAATGCTCGGAGAACTATCGCGGTTTTCCTATAGATTGCGGCGCATTGGCCGCATTCTCACGGTCTTTCCGCGAGAATAAAGATTGTTGGGGCCCTACGGTCCTTTGTGGAGGACTGCACTGCCCAGGGTGCCTTCCATTGGAAGAAGGTACCCCAAACCTGCCACATAAAGTCTCACCTTTTCTCGGCGTAAAAAGAGTCCGAGCGCTTGCTGAAGGAAATTATTTGCCGAGCGCTTGCAAAAAATGCTGTATAGCTGCCGGCTGGCAGAATATGCGACTGTAAAAGAAGTGTCGCCCTCTGAAGGTTTGCCCACAACCCAAAATTCTGCTGACCGCCTGCAAAAAAGCGCGAGTTTGCGGACCGCCTGCCCCCGGCGATTATCTGAGGATTTGGACCAAATGTGACACATATACAATACCACTCTCAGAATGTGCAAAATTCCCGTGAATGTCACGGAATTCCGGGATATCTCCGGTAGAGGTGAGTCTCATAATCAGCAAGCCAGATAACCTTTATAAGCAAGTTTCTAAGAAGTTTGGGCTTTTTGATTTTTCTCGTTTTACGCTCCGGAGCCTGCCGATGGGTTCCCAAAATGTGGATGATTGAAAAGAAACTTTGCTTATAGAGGTTTTCGAACATGCACTTTACGGAAATAGCGGTCTTTGAGGAAGACAGGGCCTTTCTGCAGAGAGTTGTGAGGTAACTGTAAGTGAGTCATGAAAGTTCGTAACTTTCCTGCGCTTCTCACGGATCTGTCAGAAAACCTGCCTTTTGCTTTTATATGTCAAAGTTAGTAGGTACTGTGCATAACTCAAACTCCACTCTATGAAAATCGCCGAGTTACGAGCCTACGAAAACACATCATCATGAATTTTGCCTAAAATGTAAAGATCGCATACTTCGTCGAAATTCCACCGTGAGAGGTTGCTTGACATTCTGACTGCAAATATTATTTTCACTTCGCCCAAGGGATCCTAATGTATTTCATATGGTGGTTGCGTGTTCTTCAGCTGCTTAAATGCTATCAAAGCAGCTTCGAGCTAGAGCTCAGATTTACCACCAAATCCAGCACACTATGATCCATGCGATGTGAACAGATTTGATCAGTATGTTATACAGCCACCGTTAAAATTTCGACGAAGTATGCAATTTCTACTATTGTGCAAAATTCATGAGGACGTGTTTTGATAAGCTCGTAATTGGGCAATTTTTATACACTGAAGCCTGAGTTTTGCACAGTACCTACTAACTTTGACATATAAAAGCAAACAGGCACGTTTTCTTACAGATCCGCGAAAAGTACAGGCAAAGTTACCAACTTTCATGACTCATTTACAGTTACCTCACAATGTCTCTGCAAAAAGGCCCGGTCTTCCTCGAAGACCGCTATTTCCGTAAACAGCATGTGCGGAAATCTCTATAAGCAAAGTTTCTTTTCAATCCAAAATCATCCACATTTTAGGAATCCATCGGCAGGCTCCGGAGCGTAAAACGAGAAAAAATTAAAAAGCCTAAACTTTTCAGAAACTTGCTCATAGAGATTACCTGACCTGCTGATTACGAGACTCACATCTGCTTAGCAAGATAGCTTCGTATTTTAGAGTTACGTTGAGAAAAATTCAGAACGACATGATTTTTCCAGATTTCACCAGCCCTTCTAACTCCTTTGGAAAGAAGTCTGCGGATACTTTTTGGCAATCCATAATCTACACAAGAAGTACTATAGAATCGTCCTTACTAGAGTCTACTAAAGGCAATGCGCGCTACTCACCTTTGCGAAGTGATGTCCGCAGAAAGATTCAGGAATACTGAAGTAAGAATATCAAGAGCATGCTGTGTACCGAAAGATTCGCCTTGACAGGCTGAACACAATGCCGTTTCGGATTCAGAATATATCCATTGCGAAGGAAGTTGTGGCATTGCGTAATTTGCGTGACTCGCGTGGATTCCGCGAAATTCCTGTAATGTCGCGGAATTCCCGGAATGCGAAATTCTGGGAATGTCGCGAACGTTCGCGGGATTCCCGGAATTCCGCGACATTCACAAAAATTTTGCACATTCTGAGAGTGGAATTGTATGCTTCGGGAGATTTCAAGCTAAAGGGCTGGGAATTGGCATAGGAGCACATGTGAGCATGCTGATTACGAAAATTACAAATATTTGTAAATATGCCTATTACCTTTATCGATTTTATTGATTTTTTGCAAAGTTTAACCTACAGGACTGGGAGTTAGCACAGGGGGTAATCGAGCATCTGATCAAACAAAACGCGGATAGGGAATTGGCACGTAGAAGTGGGCACAGAGATAGAGATGGGGCCTTTATCACAGCGTTTACAGGGCCGGGCAAAGCCGGGTAAGCCAGCTAGTTTTCAAGGCAAGAATTTATGAGGTGGCATCTGTCCTGCCTTTGCCTTATACGAAAGCTGGGACACTCGGCTCGCTCCGACATACTTGATAAACATCAAAACACCTCCACATTTACACGATGTTTCCCTGCGCCTCTCTTTTTTCTGAAGGATAGAATACATTGAATAAAGTATCTTAAAATTACTTTGAAACCGTAAGTGCTTCAAGTTCTTGACGTGACTGGGTGCAGGTTAAGGCTGATCCCTGATGAGGAGGTCGGTTCATCCAGCGACGGGGTGAGAACGCAGTATTTGAACATCTTTCATGACAAGAGTTCTACCCCGAGTACGCCTCGGCCATAAGGGCAATGCCTTCCTGTGGAATCAGACTTTACTTCGATTTAGTCACTATTTTTAGGGTGCGGCTGACATATTGTCACTTCTTATATGCGATTTTTTCGAAAGTTTCCGTAGATTTGGGATCGCTAGTAACTGGATGTGGGAGAATCGTTATGTCTTGTCCAACGCTATTGTTTTGTTTTCTTATTACAATGTCATCCTCAGATGTTTTGGCATAACCATGTTTTCCGTACTTAGATATATAACAATATGTCGAGGAGGCACAAGGATCGAGACGGTAAGCAACTACAGAGTTGTCTCACGAGTTTCGTCTAAATGATTTTCATTCCAGTAGCTCCCATATTCTTACTTCCCTATTAAACTCTGGGGTAATTTAAATAGAGCAAAAACTTAACAGAGTGGTGGCTAGAAATTAACAAATTCGTTTCACATCGAGTTTGAGTTCGAAATCTAAAAACTTCAAAAAGCGCAAACGAAAAATTCAGGAGTCTGACTAATTGAAGCCTCTACCTTGTTTACGCATATACAGTCTTCATCTAACATTCGCCCAAATGCTGTATCTTTTTCCGCTCTAGAAAGTGAAAAAAGAAACTTGACATGTATGTATGAAAGCACTGCGCTGTTCCCACATAGATAATTATATGACATGAGCCTCTGTAAGTTTGATTACGACTTTTAGCCTCTAAAAGCGGTAGAAAAATGACATTTTCCTACTTTCAAGCCTGTCTCACTTTCTCAATTTTTAGCCATTGAAAAACTGCAAGTGCGCCTGTGAATGTCAAAAGAATGCATATGAGTGAAGAAGTTAGAGGTTTTCAGAAGTTGTTTAGACGGGTTTCTGATATTTTTTCGAAATCTTGGGCATACAGAAACTTTTGAATCTTGAGTTCAAACTCAAAGTGGAATAAAATTTGTCCTATTTTGTCACCGCCTTGTAGAGCATACTTTGCTCTATCAAAAAACACATCGAGGGTCCTTTAAGAACCAAGAAAATTGGGAGTTAGTAAAAAGTGAGAACGGGCTGATTCTTGGGACCAATATAATGCATTTCGAACACCATAGGCAAATGTTATAAACATTTTCGATTTTTGAAGCTTTCCTGTTGCCTCACCCTTTCCAGCCACTCTCATTCGGTTACTTATTGCTTTCATTCTACTACTCATAACTTTTTACTTTAGCTTTTGTTTCAGTTTGTGAGAATAATCCCTTGGTACGTCTTAGTATGTGCGCACTGGGGTGTCCCTTTCATTGCTGTGGCACCCTCTATGGCGTTTCTCAATGTAACCCTCGGAGATAATCTAAAGCTGCTTATAGACCAAACAAACCTTGAGGTACCAATATTTTGTTTTATTTTGTTTATCAGCACTCATGTCCAATGTCCTGAAAGAACTTCCCCACCATTTAACAAAATTGAGTTGTTTTTCTTCCTTCAAAGGCGTTCCCAGCTCTCGATAGACGGAATCGAAACCTTTCCGTCGCCTGAATCGCTGATACAATTTTGAACCTCAAATAGCTCTAGACTCTCACCTCCAATCTCCTCTTCGCTTGACAAAAGTTTGTTGATTACTTTACTTGCATTGGTTTGAACGCGATGCGATATGTGGTTTGCCTCCATCGGCGTTGCGAAGACTTTGTAGAGGGAATCCGATTATGGTTCAAGGGGCAAACTCACAACAGCCGTTTTAAACTTAGTGGGTACGAGCTGGCAAACCCGACTCCGCTCGGCACTGTCAATAATGTATTCGAATCAGCACGTTCACGTACCCCCTCCCCACCCTGCACAACCTGCGCAACCTGCACACCCTGCACAACCTGCACAGCCTGCACACCCTGCACAACATGCACACCCTGCACACCCTGCGCACCCTGCACACCCTGCGCAGCCTGCACACCCTGCACGAGCTGCACAACCTGCACAACCTGCACAAACACAAAACGTACTCACAGATTTTCTGCTTTATATGCGTGACCGCCAAAAAGTTGCGGACAAGCCGCCTTTCTTTTTTCATCGCTCATTTTCGGATGGAAAACGAAGATGAAAAAGCGATTGGATTGCATGTGGTGATAGAGCTCATCAAGAGCTACAACCCACACAATGCGCTTTCTGGAAAGCATGTATTATAAAAGTTTTAAAAATCTTTTCCTAAAAAAAGTCCGAAAATAGCCGCGTCACAATGTCGCGGACAATAATTCTTCGAACGCGAAAATTTTGCTTTAGGTCTTTGTTTTGAGCAACAACAGAACTTTTTCGGACAAGTAAGCATACTATGTCATAGAGCTCATCGAGGACAATAATCGGGTAATGGCTCCTTCCAAAAAACCCAAGCTTGAATGTGTTTTGCTTTTTTTCAAAAAATAATTTTTAATTCCCTTCTTCAAGCCAAATTTCCCTAACATGGAAACCTATTCAAGGCATTCCAATAAGGCTATTCGGATAAAATGAATGCCCTTTGCCATCCTCTACGCATCGGACGTGTGCAGGTGTGTTTCTTTGCTGCAAATGGCTCTTGACAGTGCGTGCACATGACCCCACCTGCAATTCACCGCTGACTTGCACCGGTTTACAGGCTTGTATCTCGGCCGAAAGTCACTCCATGAGTCTGCAAGTAGGCTCATTCAAAAGAGCGTGACTTCCTGGACACGAAGGTATGCAAAAGAGTTGGGTATGTGAAACAGCGAAGATTTGGCGGATGGGGTGACAAAGCGCGGCCTTAGAGGTTAATGGAGTGAAGGTCTTATCAGCACCAGAACAATCTTGGAGCTCCGAAATGGATCTATTGCAAGAAAACTGATGGTTTTGAACTTCTAGGATGGAACTGGTGGCGAAAGAAGCTTTGCTCAACTTTAGCTGAAAAATTCTTGGCCTACCACTGAAACCGCTCTTTGTCACCCCAACCGCCAAATCTCCGCTGTTTCACATACCCAACTCTTTTGCATACCTTCGTGTCCAGGAAGTCACGCTCTTTCGAATGAGCTTACTTGGAAACTCATGGAGTGACTGTCGGCCGAGATACAAGCCTGCAAAGCGGTGCAAGTCAGCGGTGAGGTGCAGGTGGGGTCATGTGCACGCACTGTCAAGAGCCATTTCCAGCGAAGAAACACACCTGCACAAGTCCGATGCATAGAGGATGGCAAAGGGCATCCATTTTGTCCGAATAGCCTTGCTGGAATGCTTTGAATAGGTTTTCATTTTCGGACTTTTTTTAGGAAAAGATTTTTGAAACTTTTATAATACATGTTTTCCAGAAAGCGCAATGTGTAGGTTGTAGCTCTTGATGAGCTCTATCACCACACGCAATCCAATCATTTTTTCATCTTCGTTTTCCATCCGAAAATGAGCGATGAAGAAAGGAAGGCGGCTTGTCCGCAACTTTGTGGCGGTCACTGCATATAGAGATAGTTGATGATTCAGCACCAAAATGAAATAGCAATTGCCTTTGAAAATGCTACAGAAACCAAAGTTTAGGACGAAATCAGTTGTCCAAAAACTGCTAAGAGGTGCTGAAATAGATTGTGATTTCTCGACCTTTCGCGTACATGTAGTATTAGCGACTTTTGAATCTCGTTATCAAATAAGCCTGTATATCTCTACATTAGACTACGTTATGCTTCGAATTTCGATATGTTACTTGAGGAGCTGGCTCCATGAAGAAACGGAGTAGAAGCTTGATTGCCTTTGATGACTTATAAAATGCAGGCTACCTTTAATAGTAACGTGCTTGTGCGATTGCAATCGCTTTTATAAAAGATATTTGGCTCACTTGCAGCTTATCATTCTGACGACACTTGTATATTCCACGACTGAAGCGTTCATCTCCGCCGTATGCTACACATTTCTAGTCCGTTACATCTGGCGATGTGCACCTTGGTAAACCTAAAAAATCATCGTTTCCCAAGTGACGTAACTCGGATTGCACATCACAGTGGTTATGTTCAGGCGGAAGCGGCAAGCCATTCGTCTCGCCTTCCAATGCAGTGCTCTAGTGTTTGCTCTTCTTCTAGTCTCCACTTCGCATATAGCTTCTCATATCCTCCCTTGGGTATGATTTTATTCTTCCTTTACAAGACATGAAACATTTTATTTTCTATTAGAGGAATGTCTTACCGCTACTCAGGCAAATATATCTGCTAATCGATGTTACTCTATCATGTATACATCCATGGGCATATTTCGCTTTCAACAATGAAGTGAGAGCCAGAGTAGTGAAGATAGCAAGATGCAAAAAAGTCAATCAGGTTACGACAATTCCAACCATACAGGTTATTCCATTGTAGAGAGGAAGCCGAAAGTTTTGAAAGAGCGTCATCTGGTAGAGGCAAATAAAGCTTGCCATGTTGCTTTCTTACTTGTTTACATGATTGTACCAACAGAAATTGAAAACGAAAATACTTTGGATTTGCTCTGAACATCAATGAATGATGATTAAACATTAACAGCATTGATAGACCTCAGTATTCAAGCAAGAGTCTTTTGAGTAGTTCGAAATCAACAATAGGAATAGGCTCGAAAGAGAAACTGGAACCAAATTAGATCAAATGCACTATGTCTAAGTCCCTAGTTACTCTTGCGTTGACTAGAAGTTCTGGTCAGTTGAATAATAAACAAGGTTGTTTTGCAGATGGTACGCCACATCTGAAAGTCTGCATAAAGATGTCAGAGAGAGAGAAGGAGGAAGGGCCGTAGTCAGAATGAAGAAAAAAGGTGTTCAAGAAAATACAGCACATTAAAGGCAGTGTCCGGATAAGGTGGGGGTTGGGATTTCAGTGCCATGCGAAAGTGCCCCCCCCCCCCCTCAGACACAGCATCGCGCAAGTAAGAGGTCATAACGTACGACCTAAAGCAAGGAACGATTAGGAAGTGGGGAAACTTACGCCTTGGGGAGGGGGAGGTGGTGCTCCGACCTTTCGAATTCCTCCTATGCAGCAGAGTACAGTCTGCTCCATTCGAAATGAGGCCGAACTGTCGGCGTAAATTTGCGCGCTCGCAGCGCTAGCGGTCTGCGCTGCGCACGCGAGCTATCGGAGACAGCAAAAGGATGAAGAAAGAGCAGAGAAGCATGCCGTTGGCGTGACCGCGAAACCCTAGCGACGCGGACTCCCGCCATGCCAATTTTGGCCTGGTTAGAATTGGGGCAGAGTATACGCATGCCGCCACAATCAACGTAGAACGCCCATAATCGGCCGCGGAACTGGTGGGGAAAGTGAGTTGCGCCCCAGTGCAAATCGATTGTAGCACGTTTTTTCTCAATTCGCGCACATAGTAATCAGAGTATGATGTTTCCGATAGAACATCGTCTTTGCTTTTACCCCATATAAGATCCCTAGTAATATCTCAGTTATTGACTACAGTATACGCTAGAAGTTTCGTAACAAGTTTACAGCTTGCTGAGCTCGAGTGAATCATGACACTTTGCATTTTTAACTTTGTGTGCTGGTGATAAAGTGGGAAGTTCTTTGTGGAGCTAGCTACTTCTCTACATAAGTTTTACGGGTAAAAGCACAGTCTAAGGCAAAAGGCATAAGAGCGCTGAGAAGAGCCAGTGCTTGTACGTGAGTCAAAAAACCGCTGCAATTCGTGAACCGAGACTGGTATATGGCTTTGAACATCCAGTCCTAGTTCAGCATCAGTCCCACAGTTGATCCGAGAAATCAAGATGGAATAGATTGCTGTAAAAATAAGGTTTTGGGAAGTTTTATCGTGCAAAATACTTATATGGTGTAACTTTAAAGATGCCCGCCGGTTCAAAAAAACTTTTGAAGAATATGCTCATCGAGTATAGATTGACATCCTTGAATACAGCGAGCACCTAGCACAGAATCGAACATAATCATATAGGAATTCGACCAGACTTTCATCTCCGAACATCTTTTCGAGAGTTATATGTGTTGGCACGTTTCCGACTTTTCTGATAGCTAGTCAGTCATTTCAAGATAAGATAGTTAATTGAGCAAGGATCCCCATCAGAACTTTTCCACACTGGAGATTTATGAATCATCAAATCTGCTGTGTGGCTAGTGCCAGCACATGCTGTTGCTTAAGACACTACAGATAGGACCCTTAGGTCAAAAAAGTTCGTCTTCTGCGTTGCAAACTGGACCGGTCACCGTCATACAATGGTCATGACGTTTGCAGCTGATGCTTGCCTACTACAGATTCTAAGTCATGACCCTGATGACAACTGCGTGCCCTAGCAACAT
The DNA here is from genome assembly GCA_958299035.1 of Cylicocyclus nassatus. NCBI lineage: Eukaryota > Metazoa > Nematoda > Chromadorea > Rhabditida > Strongylidae > Cylicocyclus > Cylicocyclus nassatus. The sequence continues at coordinate 62,023,010 of CATQJL010000305.1, forward strand.
CGAGCACGTCGGTACTGCAGGCCAGTGACACCTGTAGTACTGGCGTGCTCAATTTATTTGCTCTATGCTAAGATCGCCCTTGAGGATTTCACTCCGAATTTTGAAGAAAATGTGGAAAAAAGTACATTGTTAGATACACCAGTCCTATGTTATAAAATTTTGATAGTGGCAACTGCCATTGACCATAAAATGGTAATGTGTCAGACGTATGGTTAAAGAAACTATCTGAAAACATGATGTAAGCCTCACTACACCGACGATTCTACGACGCTACAGCACAACCGTCTTTTTTTGAGGAGGAGGTGATCCATATCCGACCTCATGCAACTTAAAGCAATGCCATATCAGGCTGCGACGAACGCAGCAATTCTGCTTTTATGATCTCTGAAGAGTGAACAAGATTGTTGGAGTGCATAACAGTCAACAATACAGTCGAAGCTATTGACCATACAAAATGATAAAAAACAAGCTGAAGTCGCGCTACAATGTGCACATTCCGAGGTGATTAGTTAATCATCAACCTCATTGTGCTGTATTGTTGCCACACAACAATACAGACAATGAGGAAAGCTATTATGAAGGACTGCTAAGTCTAGATACTCCAAGTGCGCGAAGGATAACATGCTCCAATCGATTAACGCTGGGGCGCAACTCGGTTTCCCCACCAGTTCCGCGGCCGATTATGGGCGTTCTCAAACGTAGGGTCCCGCAGCGACTCTGCATCTCAGCCTTGGGGGAGGGGCCGTCGAATTTCAAATTCTAAGGCTTCGGAAATGCATGGGTCTCGCCATTTTCGCGCCTTCTAATGTGGATTTTCAAGTTCAGCGATGCGGATAACCCTCAGTAAGTGGATTTTCTAAAAATCGAGTTCTTGCCCGAACACTGTCTTTAAAGGCAGCGTCCAGGCAGATCTGCACCTATGGGGATTTTATGTTAAAAGTACTTTTGGGGTTCTAACTGAGGCACTGCTCAAGCGGCAGCGCAAGTAGTGCTCTAACGGCTGAGATATTCCCCCCGAAACTGGACCCCGCGATCGTATTCGCATGGATTCATGGCAGTTTCGCGCCAGGGCACACGCTTTGCGCCATGAATCCATGCGAAATACGATCGCGGGGTCCAGTTTCGAGGGAAATATCTCAGCTGATAAAGCACTACCTGAGCTGCCGATTGGGCAGTGGCTTAGTTGGGGCCTCAAAATCACTATCCACGTGAGATCCCCATGTGCCCAGGCTTGCCTGGACGCTGCCTTTAAAGGCACCGTCCACTCAAAACGTGGTCGATGAGATTTTGATGCCTAACACTAGCAAACGTTCCAACTGTATACTTGCCCAACTCGCGCTGCCAGAAGTTCCTTTCCAAGCGAGAAAATCGTTTCAAAAATCGCTTTGGAAGACGGATTCGCAAGTTGACTCCTCCCCTTTGAGTGAGTTTGACGTACGTCCTTCCTGTCTGAGCGCACCTAACCAATCATCGTTCCGCACAACTCTCACTGCGGGTTTGCGAAACGGGGTTTGCCAGAGTTTTCGCGGATTCTGGACCTGATATTTCGGAATCAAGGACATGAGAAGGCCCCTGGACGAAAAACATGGAAGACGAGAATCTGGATGGACGCACCGTCCATTTTGAGGCAGCATGCATGACGACGACTGTTTCGAAACATAAGGTCGAATAAACGATACCACCGCACCAACCTGAGTTTGGCATATTGACATGCGAAATTACTACACATGTTGTTAGTTCTATGGCCTTAGGATCGCATGCACTAACACCCCGTGGGGAGAGATCGCAATTTAGGGCCGCATGCACTAACATGGCCGCGGGGAGGGGATCGCAGCTTAAAGGAAAGCTTCATATTTTGAAGTTCCGGATATCTGGATTTCACGCTGTTTACCTGTCCGTAAGTATTCCTAGTATCCTTCACTATGAACATGTTGAACAGGAGCGAGAAGCTGTACAAACCGCATTTTCCAGCTTTTGTATGACCCTCTGATGATCCCCGCTGCTGAACATATTTTCTTTGAAGTCTTCCTTCGAAGTTAACGAAAACATTTCAAAGTTTACCGATCATCTAACCCAACAGCGGTAAGCATGCTGCTAATAAGAACAAATAATGTTTTGAAATCATGGAATTTGCGATGAACCACAAATCGAAAATTGGGATTTATCGAAAAATCCGATATCTCAAAACATCATTTGTTGTTAACAGCAAAATGCTTAGCACTGTTGGATTAAGCAATCAGTACAGCTTTGGAATGTTTTTGTTAACTTCGAAGAAAGAAAAACGACTTTGAACAAAAGGCTGTCGGTCGCTGAGGATCATCAGGGGATCACTCAAAAAGCTGGAATATGCAACTTGCAGCTTCTCACTCCTGTTCAATATTATCAGTGGAAGAAGGTGGGAAATTTATGGATAGGTAGAAAGCGTGAAGTCCAGATCTGGAGCTTCAGGATGCAAAGCTTTCTTTCAAGCTGAGATCCTCTCCGAGGATGCTAATGCATGCAATACTAAATTGCGATCTTTCGTTAACTTTGGAGAAAGGAAAATAACTCTAAAGAAAAGCGCCGGGGATCATCAGGGATCATACAAAAGCTGGAAAATGCGGTTTGTGCAGCTTCTCGCTCCTGTTCAACATGTTCATAGTGAAGGATACTAGGAATACTTACGGACAGGTAAACAGCGTGAAATCCAGATATCCGGAACTTCAAAATATGAAGCTTTCTTTTGAGCTGCGATCCCCTCCTCGCGGGGATGTTAGTGCATGCGGCCCTTAGTATTGCATGCATTAGCATCGAAAGCTTTGCATCCTGAAGCTCCAGGTCTGGACTTCACGCTTTCTACCTATCCATAAATTTCCCACCTTCTTCACTATGATAATATTGTACAGGAGTGAGAAGCTGCAAGTTGCATATTCCAGCTTTTTGCGTGATCCCCTGATGATCCTCAGCGACCGACAGCCTTTTGTTTTCAAAGTCGTTTTCTTTCTTCGAACTTAACAAAAGCATTCCAAAGCTGTACTGATTGCTTAACCCAACAGTGCTAAGCATTTTGCTGTTAACAACAAATGATGTTTTGAGATATCGGATTTTTCGATAAATCCCAATTTTCGATTTGTGGTTCATCGCAAATTCCATGATTTCAAAACATTATTTGTTCTTATTAGCAGCATGCTTACCGCTGTTGGGTTAGATGATCGGTAAACTTTGAAATGTTTTCGTTAACTTCGAAGGAAGACTTCAAAGAAAATATGTTCAGCAGCGGGGATCATCAGATGGTCATACAAAAGCTGGAAAATGCGGTTTGTACAGCTTCTCGCTCCTGTTCAACATGTTCATAGTGAAGGATACTAGGAATACTTACGGACAGGTAAACAGCGTGAAATCCAGATATCCGGAACTTTAAAATATGAAGCTTTCTTTTGAGCTGCGATCCCCTCCCCGCGGCCATGTTAGTGCATGCGGCCCTAAATTGCGATCTCTCCCCACGGGATGTTAGTGCATGCGATCCTAAGGCCATAGAACTAACAACATGTGTAGTAATTTCGCATGTCAATATGCCAAACTCAGGTTGGTGCGGCGGTATCGTTTATTCGACCTTATGTTTCGAAACAGTCGTCGTCAAGCATGCTGCCTCAAAGATGGACGGTGCGTCCATCCAGATTCTCGTCTTCCATGTTTTTCGTCCAGGGGCCTTCTCATGTCCTTGATTCCGAAATATCAGGTCCAGACTCCGCGAAAACTCTGGCAAACCCCGTTTCGCAAACCCGCAGTGAGAGTTGTGCGGAACGATGATTAATTAGGTGCGCTCAGACAGGAAGGACGTACGTCAAACTCACTCAAAGGGGAGGAGTCAACTTGCGAATCCGTCTTCCAAAGCGATTTTTGAAACGATTTTCTCGCTTGGAAAGGAACTTCTGGCAGCGCGAGTTGGGCAAGTATACAGTTGGAACGTTTGCTAGTGTTAGGCATCAAAATCTCATCGACCACGTTTTGAGTGGACGGTGCCTTTAAAGGCAGCGTTCAGGCAAGCCTGGGCACATGGGGATCTCACGTGGATAGTGATTTTGAGGCCCTAACTAAGCCACTGCCCAATCGGCAGCTCAGGTAGTGCTTTATCAGCTGAGATATTTCCCTCGAAACTGGACCCCGCGATCGTATTTCGCATGGATTCATGGCGCAAAGCGTGTGCCCTGGCGCGAAACTGCCATGAATCCATGCGAATACGATCGCGGGGTCCAGTTTCGGGGGGAATATCTCAGCCGTTAGAGCACTACTTGCGCTGCCGCTTGAGCAGTGCCTCAGTTAGAACCCCAAAAGTACTTTTAACATAAAATCCCCATAGGTGCAGATCTGCCTGGACGCTGCCTTTAAAGACAGTGTTCGGGCAAGAACTCGATTTTTAGAAAATCCACTTACTGAGGGTTATCCGCATCGCTGAACTTGAAAATCCACATTAGAAGGCGCGAAAATGGCGAGACCCATGCATTTCCGAAGCCTTAGAATTTGAAATTCGACGGCCCCTCCCCCAAGGCTGAGATGCAGAGTCGCTGCGGGACCCTACGTTTGAGAACGCCCATAATCGGCCGCGGAACTGGTGGGGAAACCGAGTTGCGCCCCAGCGTTAATCGATTGGAGCATGTCATCCTTCGCGCACTTGGAGTATCTAGACTTAGCAGTCCTTCATAATAGCTTTCCTCAATGTCTGTATTGTTGTGTGGCAACAATACAGCACAATGAGGTTGATGATTAACTAATCACCTCGGAATGTGCACATTGTAGCGCGACTTCAGCTTGTTTTTTATCATTTTGTATGGTCAATAGCTTCGACTGTATTGTTGACTGTTATGCACTCCAACAATCTTGTTCACTCTTCAGAGATCATAAAAGCAGAATTGCTGCGTTCGTCGCAGCCTGATATGGCATTGCTTTAAGTTGCATGAGGTCGGATATGGATCACCTCCTCCTCAAAAAAAGACGGTTGTGCTGTAGCGTCGTAGAATCGTCGGTGTAGTGAGGCTTACATCATGTTTTCAGATAGTTTCTTTAACCATACGTCTGACACATTACCATTTTATGGTCAATGGCAGTTGCCACTATCAAAATTTTATAACATAGGACTGGTGTATCTAACAACGTACTTTTTTCCACATTTTCTTCAAAATTCGGAGTGAAATCCTCAAGGGCGATCTTAGCATAGAGCAAATAAATTGAGCACGCCAGTACTACAGGTGTCACTGGCCTGCAGTACACGTGCTCGATGTTGCTCAGGGCACGCAGTTGTCATCAGGGCCCGTAGTAATCCCCCCGCCATGAGGGTCGCGATATTCGAAACATCGCACGTACCCAGCACGTGTCGTTTCGGCCGCGTTTCGCCGCGCGCCTATCTCTTATCACAGCCGCGCGGCGGAATCGCACGACGTCGTGACTGCAGGACGTGCTCGTCCTCGCACGCAGAGGACGAGGACGTCGTGAACGTTGTCACTTAAGGGGCAGAGAAATAGAAATAGTGGGCCCAACGTGGAGATGCAGGAAGGCGCAAGTGACTAGGGGTCGAGTACGCCGAGCTCGCGACCTTGTGCAAGGACCGTAGGCACACAGCAATAGGTTCAACGCACGCCGAATGCAATCGATATCAACAGCTGATAAGCGCCCAAATGTAACGCGCCGAACGTCTTATTCCGTTTTCTAAGCATTTCTACTGCTATATTTCTTGTAATCGAAAAAAGGTGAGTTTATTTTGATTATGATTTACTCCAGAATTCTACTTTCTGGTGTCTTATCGTGTTTGAACTATTTTCTTGTGATTCTCACATCGTAACTCATTTGTGCACCAAATTTTTCCTTCTGCATGTCTTAGTCTCTTACTTCTTTTATTTGAGCACCTTTTATAATGTTTATACGCTGAAATGCTGTTCATTGGCTGTGCGTCCAGCGTTTCCCTCATGATTTGGGGAAGGGAACCGTTTGGCGTTATGGCTAATGAAATTGCTCATATTTGCACCAACCAAAGTAGTAAGAGTTTTACGATATTCTATTTTCTCGTGTATTGTCAGTAATTTATGTTTTGCAATGACCCCCCACTACCAAAAGTTACAAATTTTGTTTAATTACATAAAAACTAACTAGCCAGCAAGTTGCAAAACAGTGGTCCACATGGCACTCGTACCCGCCGCCCTTAGCTCAGCGACCCAACACTGGCACTGCGCTATGCGCACCTCTTGTAAGGCTGCCACCAGTACCGCGCTTTGATAGAGGCTCGGGGAAGGCTGTGTATACTTTTACAACTTACATAAAGGTCAACACACATAAGGCTTGCTTATGGATTTGCTCTCAAGCAGTAAGCAAGTGTTCTGCTTGCCGCATCGTTGCTTCGCTGTTTTTAGCTTTAATTTTTTCTAGTTCGAGAAGAATCAATAGCGCAGTGGCAGTGCGCGCCGTCAAGGACCACCGAGTAGTTCGATCGCGCGTGCGGTCGTATGTTTTGCGGCGACCATAACATGGTCGTGAGCAGCACGTCCTTCAGTCGGACACGTCGTGTTTTCGGTTTCTTTACATCACGACATATTTCGGGGGTTTACTACGGGCCCAGGGTCATGACTTAGAATCTGTAGTAGGCAAGCATCAGCTGCAAACGTCATGACCATTGTATGACGGTGACCGGTCCAGTTTGCAACGCAGAAGACGAACTTTTTTGACCTAAGGGTCCTATCTATAGTGTCTTAAGCAACAGCATGTGCTGGCACTAGCCACACAGCAGATTTGATGATTCATAAATCTCCAGTGTGGAAAAGTTCTGATGGGGATCCTTGCTCAATTAGCTATCTTATCTTGAAATGACTGACTAGCTATCAGAAAAGTCGGAAACGTGCCAACACATATAACTCTCGAAAAGATGTTCGGAGATGAAAGTCTGGTCGAATTCCTATATGATTATGTTCGATTCTGTGCTAGGTGCTCGCTGTATTCAAGGATGTCAATCTGTACTCGATGAGCATATTCTTCAAAAGTTTTTTTGAACCGGCAGGCATCTTTAAAGTTACACCATATAAATATTTTGCAAGATAAAACTTCCCAAAACCTTATTTTTACAGCAATCTATTCCATCTTGATTTCTCGGATCAACTGTGGGACTGATGCTGAACTAGGACTGGATGTTCAAAGCCATATACCAGGCTCGGTTCACGAATTGCAGCGGTTTTTTGACTCACGTACAAGCACTGGCTCTTCTCAGCGCTCTTATGCCTTTTGCCTTAGACTGTGCTTTTACCCGTAAAACTTATGTAGAGAAGTAGCTAGCTCCACAAAGAACTTCCCACTTTATCACCAGCACACAAAGTTAAAAATGCAAAGTGTCATGATTCACTCGAGCTCAGCAAGCTGTAAACTTGTTACGAAACTTCTAGCGTATACTGTAGTCAATAACTGAGATATTACTAGGGATCTTATATGGGGTAAAAGCAAAGACGATGTTCTATCGGAAACATCATACTCTGATTACTATGTGCGCGAATTGAGAAAAAACGTGCTACAATCGATTTGCACTGGGGAGCAACTCAGTTTCCCCACCAGTTCCGCGGCCGATTATGGGCGTTCTACGTTGATTGTGGCGGCATGCGTATACTCTGCCCCAATTCTAACCAGGCCAAAATTGGCATGGCGGGAGTCCGCGTCGCTAGGGTTTCGCGGTCACGCCAACGGCCTGCTTCTCTGCTCTTTCTTCATCCTTTTGCTGTCTCCGATAGCTCGCGTGCGCAGCGCAGACCGCTAGCGCTGCGAGCGCGCAAATTTACGCCGACAGTTCGGCCTCATTTCGAATGGAGCAGACTGTACTCTGCTGCATAGGAGGAATTCGAAAGGTCGGAGCACCACCTCCCCCTCCCCAAGGCGTAAGTTTCCCCACTTCCTAATCGTTCCTTGCTTTAGGTCGTACGTTATGACCTCTTACTTGCGCGATGCTGTGTCTGAGGGGGGGGGGGCACTTTCGCATGGCACTGAAATCCCAACCCCCACCTTATCCGGACACTGCCTTTAATGTGCTGTATTTTCTTGAACACCTTTTTTCTTCATTCTGACTACGGCCCTTCCTCCTTCTCTCTCTCTGACATCTTTATGCAGACTTTCAGATGTGGCGTACCATCTGCAAAACAACCTTGTTTATTATTCAACTGACCAGAACTTCTAGTCAACGCAAGAGTAACTAGGGACTTAGACATAGTGCATTTGATCTAATTTGGTTCCAGTTTCTCTTTCGAGCCTATTCCTATTGTTGATTTCGAACTACTCAAAAGACTCTTGCTTGAATACTGAGGTCTATCAATGCTGTTAATGTTTAATCATCATTCATTGATGTTCAGAGCAAATCCAAAGTATTTTCGTTTTCAATTTCTGTTGGTACAATCATGTAAACAAGTAAGAAAGCAACATGGCAAGCTTTATTTGCCTCTACCAGATGACGCTCTTTCAAAACTTTCGGCTTCCTCTCTACAATGGAATAACCTGTATGGTTGGAATTGTCGTAACCTGATTGACTTTTTTGCATCTTGCTATCTTCACTACTCTGGCTCTCACTTCATTGTTGAAAGCGAAATATGCCCATGGATGTATACATGATAGAGTAACATCGATTAGCAGATATATTTGCCTGAGTAGCGGTAAGACATTCCTCTAATAGAAAATAAAATGTTTCATGTCTTGTAAAGGAAGAATAAAATCATACCCAAGGGAGGATATGAGAAGCTATATGCGAAGTGGAGACTAGAAGAAGAGCAAACACTAGAGCACTGCATTGGAAGGCGAGACGAATGGCTTGCCGCTTCCGCCTGAACATAACCACTGTGATGTGCAATCCGAGTTACGTCACTTGGGAAACGATGATTTTTTAGGTTTACCAAGGTGCACATCGCCAGATGTAACGGACTAGAAATGTGTAGCATCGGCGGAGATGAACGCTTCAGTCGTGGAATATACAAGTGTCGTCAGAATGATAAGCTGCAAGTGAGCCAAATATCTTTTATAAAAGCGATTGCAATCGCACAAGCACGTTACTATTAAAGGTAGCCTGCATTTTATAAGTCATCAAAGGCAATCAAGCTTCTACTCCGTTTCTTCATGGAGCCAGCTCCTCAAGTAACATATCGAAATTCGAAGCATAACATAGTCTAATGTAGAGATATACAGGCTTATTTGATAACGAGATTCAAAAGTCGCTAATACTACATGTACGCGAAAGGTCGAGAAATCACAATCTATTTCAGCACCTCTTAGCAGTTTTTGGACAACTGATTTCGTCCTAAACTTTGGTTTCTGTAGCATTTTCAAAGGCAATTGCTATTTCATTTTGGTGCTGAATCATCAACTATCTCTATATGCAGTGACCGCCACAAAGTTGCGGACAAGCCGCCTTCCTTTCTTCATCGCTCATTTTCGGATGGAAAACGAAGATGAAAAAATGATTGGATTGCGTGTGGTGATAGAGCTCATCAAGAGCTACAACCTACACATTGCGCTTTCTGGAAAACATGTATTATAAAAGTTTCAAAAATCTTTTCCTAAAAAAAGTCCGAAAATGAAAACCTATTCAAAGCATTCCAGCAAGGCTATTCGGACAAAATGGATGCCCTTTGCCATCCTCTATGCATCGGACTTGTGCAGGTGTGTTTCTTCGCTGGAAATGGCTCTTGACAGTGCGTGCACATGACCCCACCTGCACCTCACCGCTGACTTGCACCGCTTTGCAGGCTTGTATCTCGGCCGACAGTCACTCCATGAGTTTCCAAGTAAGCTCATTCGAAAGAGCGTGACTTCCTGGACACGAAGGTATGCAAAAGAGTTGGGTATGTGAAACAGCGGAGATTTGGCGGTTGGGGTGACAAAGAGCGGTTTCAGTGGTAGGCCAAGAATTTTTCAGCTAAAGTTGAGCAAAGCTTCTTTCGCCACCAGTTCCATCCTAGAAGTTCAAAACCATCAGTTTTCTTGCAATAGATCCATTTCGGAGCTCCAAGATTGTTCTGGTGCTGATAAGACCTTCACTCCATTAACCTCTAAGGCCGCGCTTTGTCACCCCATCCGCCAAATCTTCGCTGTTTCACATACCCAACTCTTTTGCATACCTTCGTGTCCAGGAAGTCACGCTCTTTTGAATGAGCCTACTTGCAGACTCATGGAGTGACTTTCGGCCGAGATACAAGCCTGTAAACCGGTGCAAGTCAGCGGTGAATTGCAGGTGGGGTCATGTGCACGCACTGTCAAGAGCCATTTGCAGCAAAGAAACACACCTGCACACGTCCGATGCATAGAGGATGGCAAAGGGCATTCATTTTATCCGAATAGCCTTATTGGAATGCCTTGAATAGGTTTCCATGTTAGGGAAATTTGGCTTGAAGAAGGGAATTAAAAATTATTTTTTGAAAAAAAGCAAAACACATTCAAGCTTGGGTTTTTTGGAAGGAGCCATTACCCGATTATTGTCCTCGATGAGCTCTATGACATAGTATGCTTACTTGTCCGAAAAAGTTCTGTTGTTGCTCAAAACAAAGACCTAAAGCAAAATTTTCGCGTTCGAAGAATTATTGTCCGCGACATTGTGACGCGGCTATTTTCGGACTTTTTTTAGGAAAAGATTTTTAAAACTTTTATAATACATGCTTTCCAGAAAGCGCATTGTGTGGGTTGTAGTTCTTGATGAGCTCTATCACCACATGCAATCCAATCGTTTTTTCATCTTCGTTTTCCATCCGAAAATGAGCGATGAAAAAAGAAAGGCGGCTTGTCCGCAACTTTTTGGCGGTCACGCATATAAAGCAGAAAATCTGTGAGTACGTTTGTGTGTTTGTGCAGGTTGTGCAGGTTGTGCAGCTCGTGCAGGGTGTGCAGGGTATGCAGGGTGTGCAGGATGTGCAGGTTGTGTAGGGTGTGCAGGTTGCGCAGGGTGTGCAGGGTGTGCAGCTCGTGCAGGGTGTGCAGGCTGCGCAGGGTGTGCAGGGTGTGCAGGTTCGCAGGGTGTGCAGGGTTTGCAGGGTGTGCAGGCTGTGCAGGTTGTGCAGGGTGTGCAGGTTGCGCAGGTTGTGCAGGGTGGGGAGGGGGTACGTGAACGTGCTGATTCGAATACATTATTGACAGTGCCGAGCGGAGTCGGGTTTGCCAGCTCGTACCCACTAAGTTCAAAACGGCTGTTGTGAGTTTGCCCCTTGAACCATAATCGGATTCCCTCTACAAAGTCTTCGCAACGCCGATGGAGGCAAACCACATATCGCATCGCGTTCAAACCAATGCAAGTAAAGTAATCAACAAACTTTTGTCAAGCGAAGAGGAGATTGGAGGTGAGAGTCTAGAGCTATTTGAGGTTCAAAATTGTATCAGCGATTCAGGCGACGGAAAGGTTTCGATTCCGTCTATCGAGAGCTGGGAACGCCTTTGAAGGAAGAAAAACAACTCAATTTTGTTAAATGGTGGGGAAGTTCTTTCAGGACATTGGACATGAGTGCTGATAAACAAAATAAAACAAAATATTGGTACCTCAAGGTTTGTTTGGTCTATAAGCAGCTTTAGATTATCTCCGAGGGTTACATTGAGAAACGCCATAGAGGGTGCCACAGCAATGAAAGGGACACCCCAGTGCGCACATACTAAGACGTACCAAGGGATTATTCTCACAAACTGAAACAAAAGCTAAAGTAAAAAGTTATGAGTAGTAGAATGAAAGCAATAAGTAACCGAATGAGAGTGGCTGGAAAGGGTGAGGCAACAGGAAAGCTTCAAAAATCGAAAATGTTTATAACATTTGCCTATGGTGTTCGAAATGCATTATATTGGTCCCAAGAATCAGCCCGTTCTCACTTTTTACTAACTCCCAATTTTCTTGGTTCTTAAAGGACCCTCGATGTGTTTTTTGATAGAGCAAAGCATGCTCTACAAGGCGGTGACAAAATAGGATAAATTTTATTCCACTTTGAGTTTGAACTCAAGATTCAAAAGTTTCTGTATGCCCAAGATTTCGAAAAAATATCAGAAACCCGTCTAAACAACTTCTGAAAACCTCTAACTTCTTCACTCATATGCATTCTTTTGACATTCACAGGCGCACTTGCAGTTTTTCAATGGCTAAAAATTGAGAAAGTGAGACAGGCTTGAAAGTAGGAAAATGTCATTTTTCTACCGCTTTTAGAGGCTAAAAGTCGTAATCAAACTTACAGAGGCTCATGTCATATAATTATCTATGTGGGAACAGCGCAGTGCTTTCATACATACATGTCAAGTTTCTTTTTTCACTTTCTAGAGCGGAAAAAGATACAGCATTTGGGCGAATGTTAGATGAAGACTGTATATGCGTAAACAAGGTAGAGGTTTCAATTAGTCAGACTCCTGAATTTTTCGTTTGCGCTTTTTGAAGTTTTTAGATTTCGAACTCAAACTCGATGTGAAACGAATTTGTTAATTTCTAGCCACCACTCTGTTAAGTTTTTGCTCTATTTAAATTACCCCAGAGTTTAATAGGGAAGTAAGAATATGGGAGCTACTGGAATGAAAATCATTTAGACGAAACTCGTGAGACAACTCTGTAGTTGCTTACCGTCTCGATCCTTGTGCCTCCTCGACATATTGTTATATATCTAAGTACGGAAAACATGGTTATGCCAAAACATCTGAGGATGACATTGTAATAAGAAAACAAAACAATAGCGTTGGACAAGACATAACGATTCTCCCACATCCAGTTACTAGCGATCCCAAATCTACGGAAACTTTCGAAAAAATCGCATATAAGAAGTGACAATATGTCAGCCGCACCCTAAAAATAGTGACTAAATCGAAGTAAAGTCTGATTCCACAGGAAGGCATTGCCCTTATGGCCGAGGCGTACTCGGGGTAGAACTCTTGTCATGAAAGATGTTCAAATACTGCGTTCTCACCCCGTCGCTGGATGAACCGACCTCCTCATCAGGGATCAGCCTTAACCTGCACCCAGTCACGTCAAGAACTTGAAGCACTTACGGTTTCAAAGTAATTTTAAGACACTTTATTCAATGTATTCTATCCTTCAGAAAAAAGAGAGGCGCAGGGAAACATCGTGTAAATGTGGAGGTGTTTTGATGTTTATCAAGTATGTCGGAGCGAGCCGAGTGTCCCAGCTTTCGTATAAGGCAAAGGCAGGACAGATGCCACCTCATAAATTCTTGCCTTGAAAACTAGCTGGCTTACCCGGCTTTGCCCGGCCCTGTAAACGCTGTGATAAAGGCCCCATCTCTATCTCTGTGCCCACTTCTACGTGCCAATTCCCTATCCGCGTTTTGTTTGATCAGATGCTCGATTACCCCCTGTGCTAACTCCCAGTCCTGTAGGTTAAACTTTGCAAAAAATCAATAAAATCGATAAAGGTAATAGGCATATTTACAAATATTTGTAATTTTCGTAATCAGCATGCTCACATGTGCTCCTATGCCAATTCCCAGCCCTTTAGCTTGAAATCTCCCGAAGCATACAATTCCACTCTCAGAATGTGCAAAATTTTTGTGAATGTCGCGGAATTCCGGGAATCCCGCGAACGTTCGCGACATTCCCAGAATTTCGCATTCCGGGAATTCCGCGACATTACAGGAATTTCGCGGAATCCACGCGAGTCACGCAAATTACGCAATGCCACAACTTCCTTCGCAATGGATATATTCTGAATCCGAAACGGCATTGTGTTCAGCCTGTCAAGGCGAATCTTTCGGTACACAGCATGCTCTTGATATTCTTACTTCAGTATTCCTGAATCTTTCTGCGGACATCACTTCGCAAAGGTGAGTAGCGCGCATTGCCTTTAGTAGACTCTAGTAAGGACGATTCTATAGTACTTCTTGTGTAGATTATGGATTGCCAAAAAGTATCCGCAGACTTCTTTCCAAAGGAGTTAGAAGGGCTGGTGAAATCTGGAAAAATCATGTCGTTCTGAATTTTTCTCAACGTAACTCTAAAATACGAAGCTATCTTGCTAAGCAGATGTGAGTCTCGTAATCAGCAGGTCAGGTAATCTCTATGAGCAAGTTTCTGAAAAGTTTAGGCTTTTTAATTTTTTCTCGTTTTACGCTCCGGAGCCTGCCGATGGATTCCTAAAATGTGGATGATTTTGGATTGAAAAGAAACTTTGCTTATAGAGATTTCCGCACATGCTGTTTACGGAAATAGCGGTCTTCGAGGAAGACCGGGCCTTTTTGCAGAGACATTGTGAGGTAACTGTAAATGAGTCATGAAAGTTGGTAACTTTGCCTGTACTTTTCGCGGATCTGTAAGAAAACGTGCCTGTTTGCTTTTATATGTCAAAGTTAGTAGGTACTGTGCAAAACTCAGGCTTCAGTGTATAAAAATTGCCCAATTACGAGCTTATCAAAACACGTCCTCATGAATTTTGCACAATAGTAGAAATCGCATACTTCGTCGAAATTTTAACGGTGGCTGTATAACATACTGATCAAATCTGTTCACATCGCATGGATCATAGTGTGCTGGATTTGGTGGTAAATCTGAGCTCTAGCTCGAAGCTGCTTTGATAGCATTTAAGCAGCTGAAGAACACGCAACCACCATATGAAATACATTAGGATCCCTTGGGCGAAGTGAAAATAATATTTGCAGTCAGAATGTCAAGCAACCTCTCACGGTGGAATTTCGACGAAGTATGCGATCTTTACATTTTAGGCAAAATTCATGATGATGTGTTTTCGTAGGCTCGTAACTCGGCGATTTTCATAGAGTGGAGTTTGAGTTATGCACAGTACCTACTAACTTTGACATATAAAAGCAAAAGGCAGGTTTTCTGACAGATCCGTGAGAAGCGCAGGAAAGTTACGAACTTTCATGACTCACTTACAGTTACCTCACAACTCTCTGCAGAAAGGCCCTGTCTTCCTCAAAGACCGCTATTTCCGTAAAGTGCATGTTCGAAAACCTCTATAAGCAAAGTTTCTTTTCAATCATCCACATTTTGGGAACCCATCGGCAGGCTCCGGAGCGTAAAACGAGAAAAATCAAAAAGCCCAAACTTCTTAGAAACTTGCTTATAAAGGTTATCTGGCTTGCTGATTATGAGACTCACCTCTACCGGAGATATCCCGGAATTCCGTGACATTCACGGGAATTTTGCACATTCTGAGAGTGGTATTGTATATGTGTCACATTTGGTCCAAATCCTCAGATAATCGCCGGGGGCAGGCGGTCCGCAAACTCGCGCTTTTTTGCAGGCGGTCAGCAGAATTTTGGGTTGTGGGCAAACCTTCAGAGGGCGACACTTCTTTTACAGTCGCATATTCTGCCAGCCGGCAGCTATACAGCATTTTTTGCAAGCGCTCGGCAAATAATTTCCTTCAGCAAGCGCTCGGACTCTTTTTACGCCGAGAAAAGGTGAGACTTTATGTGGCAGGTTTGGGGTACCTTCTTCCAATGGAAGGCACCCTGGGCAGTGCAGTCCTCCACAAAGGACCGTAGGGCCCCAACAATCTTTATTCTCGCGGAAAGACCGTGAGAATGCGGCCAATGCGCCGCAATCTATAGGAAAACCGCGATAGTTCTCCGAGCATTCGTTCAAAAATTAGTCAAATTCCAGATTTCTGCAAGCGGATCGCAAGAAATTAGCGAACTATTTTTCCGGTGTTCTCTTGCTCAAAATTCGCATGGCCGCCTGCCCCCGGCGATTGTCTGAGTCGGTCCAGAAATAATTTCTATTTCGCACATACGTACACACATATAGACATACATAGTTACATACAAACAGACATTCGTCTTTATATATAGGATATCACTATTCGATGAACACATAGCCCTTGATTTATGGAAATCGATGATGACTTCTTGCCTCAAAGTAACTAGACTGCTTCTCACTCTTTGCTTACAAGGGAAGAATACTTGGTGACCGTGGCCATTTGAAGTGAAACGTACACCATTAACGTACACCATCACCACCACCACCATCATCACCATTGTATCTTGGAGCGCTGATTCCAAATCTGTTTTCGGTATCTGCTATGCACTTTTCCGAATGAAGTTATGAACATTTCTTGCCACAAAATTTGCACTGTTTTTGATGCAGGATTCACCAATATCGTTAGAATGTTCGCTTACGCACTACAAAAGAGCATCCAAATAAAGTAAAGTTTTACGTTAAGCTCAGTAGAATTGTCTCCGATATATCACAGTCTAAAAATCCTGGATACTGACGATTCTGACTGCCTAATTCTCGTAAAATCGGTATGGAAAAAGTCCATAATTTTGTCCAGAGAGTCGCACAGCAGATAGTGAACATAGATTTGGAATCACCGTTTCAAGGCGCATCTAAGGGTTTACATAGTATCCTTCCCTTGTTAGACTGTATTTTGTCAACAACAATCAGACAATTCAGACGCTTCTACAACGTCTTATAATAATAAGATACTATCTTGAGCTTGCCTGCGATATGAGAAGAGCGTCAAACTGTGTTAGTCCTTTCTTTAGTAAGATCGCCACAAGAATTAGCGAGTACAGCGGTACTGTAAGTGCTGTGGCGCATAGGTGTACCCAATAAATCCATTGTAAAGCCATGTCCGATGTCACCAATTTAGCAACAACTATGTCCTGAATTTGAAAAGGCTGAAACACTGTTACGTCTAATGATGTCATTGAACATACTTCCGAACAGTTGCCAAAGCCTATTTGTGTGAAGATATACTTGAATAGTACTAGATTACAGTCGATTTTTTCATGTGTAAGCTGTAGAAGCTTCAAACAGCAATAAAGCGACAACAGCAGATTCCGTCATTCTCCGTTATCCGCAATGAGCGACGCTTCTAAACCATGAATTGCACTTCTCAAAAAGCAAAAAAGGTTACTTCAAAAGGAAAGGATATCAAGCACAGGCTAAGTTTACTGATTGTCCTGTCCATTAATTTACCTATTAGCTATGAAACCGCTGCTCTAATTGAGATGTACTAACAGTACAAGCTATATGAAAGCAAAATGGGTAACTTATGATTTCGCATCACATTTCCGCAAATAAGTTCGGTTTGGGAAAGACTGAAATTAAGGGCTTGCAAAAAAGTCTTGGTTTTGATTATTTTATTTTGTGAGAATTGCTTCCGTGCTAACTAAACTACCTATTATTTGGCTAAACTTTGTTGATAAACAATCTATATAATCATGTAAAAGGGAAGCTGAGCTTCTCCCTTACATCTTCGAATCCTTTTTTGGCAATACAGCCCTCATCTGCTGACGTCGAAAAAAAACCATCATAACATTGATCTTGACAAGAATTCTCACAGTTTTTTCGGTTGTTATAAACCAATAACCATTTTCATGTACGCCATACCATAATAAATTAGGCTCAAACTTAAGGAACGCACGATAATGTTTTGACATCATGAGAACTCATTCTTGGTAACTGTTTTCGTAGCCACAGTCGGTTTCAATACTGCTACGACAATCTATCGAACTTGCACATAATGATTGTGAGACGTCTTGCTATATGCTCCTTACAAGGAAAGGATACTTAATCGCAGTGACGATTGGATAAGCGGTGTATACTGCGTATCTCTAAACCGCATTCCATATCTGCTATGACGCCATTCTGGAGGAGTTGCAAAGGATTTTTGGTGCAGTGGATAGTGGCTTGGACGCGGAGCTGGACGTCGTGGGTTTGATTCCTCTGGGATGCCACCCGTTTTGCGTCTTTGTAGATTTTAGCAGGCAAGTTGCAAAACCTCGACATCGAATAAAAGTTGATTTTTACAATGTGAAGCAAAATATTTACATTTATTAGCACTGAACCACCGTCAAACGTAAAAACACTCGTTTTTAGCCTTCATTGAATACTTTACTCAATTTTATATTGAAAAGCCTTCATGAACACACGTGATATGAATGCACAAAATGTGCAAATACAAAAAACACGTTCACAGGGCGTACAACGAATAAAAAGAATGTCTTCGCAGCCGTCTAAACTACGTGCTCCCATCAAATCTTGAGCGAAGCAAAACTGCGACGGGGTTTCGAAAGGGCCGGAGTGTTTATCACAATATCCGGCAGCGAACCAGGAATTCTTGAAAAAATTAGAAAACTAGGAGCAGTAATTTGGGAGTATATGAGTGATATTAACTTGATTATTGAATCCCTACTGTGCAAGTAAAAATCTATATTGTGAGCAAGACGTGGGAGCTGAATCTTTTGTACATTGACTTGAATTGTAGAAAGAAAAATATATGTAATGGCTGTATTCTACCAGTGCTTCCACGGGGGATATTCTTGGTCTTTATCTGTTGACCACCCGGCACAGCAGCTTCAATCGTGGAGTGGTCCCTAATGGATGTCCATGAATCAACTAACAAAAGCACGCTTGCAGAGTTTTTCGTGGAAAATAGGCATGTTTTAATCCAATCTGTGAGCAGTTCTTTGTTCATTATATGGGTGGAGTTGGCTCGAAGTTCTGAATTTTCGATTTTTTTCTAAATTTGGAATTTTTCAATGTAATTGAGCAAAGTGTTTTATAAAAAAGGCTAAAAAGGAGTGTTTTTAGGTTAGACGGTGGTTCAGCGCCAATAAATGTAATATTTTGCTTCACATTGTAAAAATCAACTTTTATTCAATGTCGAGGTTTTGCAACTTGCCTGCTAAAATTTACAAAAATGCAAAACGGGTGGCATTCCAAAGGAATCAAACCCACGACGTCCAGCCCCGCAGCTCGAGCCACTATCCACTGCACCAAAAATCGTTTATAACTCCTCCAGAAACGTCATAGCAGATATGAAATGCGGTTTAGAGATCACCGTCTGGGGACGGTATACGCAGTATGCACCGCTTACCAATCACTGCTGTTGGAAAACTCGAAAACTCTGTATAGATAAATTTTGAGCTTTTCAGACGATTTCCGATAAATTTATAAGGCAGAAACATTCCATCCTCAAACCATCTACACTGTTTACGTTCTTTGCTTCCATTCTTGATACCTCAAAATGACAACACATGAGATTTGTTAGTCTAAAAGGCGCCGTTCTCCCAAAGGAGAAACGTTGAGGTTCTGTGGCGACTTTCTGGCGGAAGGGCGACGCCTGAAGTGGAGTATGGTTGCTCCTGTGCATGTTATTAGAACGCGTAAGCTAGCAGAGCTTCACTGTACAGACGACATGCACCCATTCTGCAGTGGTCGAATGCTGCTGAATGCAGGCGTGGCGGAGTAATGTTACGTACATCTGAGCCAAAAAATACTCATATCACAGCAGATTCATGCCTATGGCATAACGTCTGGGGTACTTTGGCTGGTGTAAAGGCACGGTTGTGAGAAAGTGTCAACAAATACCGCACACTTCAGCCAGCGGGAGGAACGGACAGAGCGATGTGCATTACATGAACGTACATGACAGTGTGGAAAGAATACAGAAACAATAGCATTTGTCTGGGTATTGTAATGGACTCCTCGAGGAGTTAGGCAGCTGGGGGTCGGAGTTCAGGTTGATGTAGTCGTGGCAGCTGGCATGAGATGGTGAACAAGTAAGCGGCGAGGCAGAATATCGCAGATCATAATGATGTAGTCGACTCCCATTTTTGAGCGACGAGAATACAGAGTAAGGACTATGAGTAAGAGTCTTTTTGCTTCGTGGTTGTCGCTTTACAATCCTGTGTCTTCCGGGTTACACTATTGCATCCATTAGATAGAGTTCTTCAGTCATGACAGCTTGCGCAGTTAGTTTATCCTTTGTTGCTGGCACGTTGCCATCCATGGCATCTCTGCGGGCCACGGTTGTGTAGTCTTCAGAATATTGATTGTTGAGGCAATTTTCACTATCGTTGTTTTCTTCTTCCATCGTCGCGGAATCCATCATGATTGCTAGAGCATCCGTTTCCCTTTCCGCATCTCGTAGCAAATAGTTGAAAAAAGTGAATTGCTGTTTTTTGACTACTTGAATTGATGCAAAATTCTCGCTTTTTTACATATACTATCTAATATTCTACAGCGATAGCTAAAATATCAGCACCAGAAAGCAATTGGTGAAATCAAGCTACTTTTCAAGCTCTTCTAGTTGGTATAAGGTTGTTTTTCTCTTGCTTTTAGACTGTTTTGGATAGAAAATCAAGTTTCTTTAAACTGGTGGACTATAGAGTCCAAAATTGTCGACATTGCTTTAACTTGTGACAGGCAAGAAAGGAGATTATCTAAGTTTTCGAAACACTTCTTTTGTAGCTCTCTATCAATTTCTCAAGTGAACTTGAGCTTAAAATTGTAAAAGTCAAATCTTTTGGGCAGGTTTGCTAGTGCTTTTAAGTTAAATGAGATTGTCTGCTTATAGAATGCCAGAGGCATTTTTGGTAGCAAAAATGCAGTGATTTTGAAAAATACGGCTGCGTCTGGTCCCTTCGCTACTTCGAGCGAAAATTGGGGCGATTTAGTCGCTGAGTGCGGTGAAGAATGGCTGTTGCTAAGTGCGAGGCAGCGGAATTTGGGCGCTAGATCCCACTATTAGTATAACTAATTTTTGTGCAGTCCATAGGTATTTAGCCGATGCATCATTAGTGGTGCTATAGGCTTTCTTGTAGCCTTAGGCGGATGAATGGCGCCTGTAGTGGAGTATGGTGGCTCCTGGTGTTATTAAGGAAGCTGGTAGAGCTTTATTGAACAGACGACATGCACCCATTCGTGCAGTGGTCGAATGCTGGTGAATACAGGCGTGGCGAAGTAATGTATATGTCTGGACGAAATACTTATATCACAGCAGGTCATGCCCATGGCATGACCATTACGATATGAGTTGTTCGACTCTCCATGAATCTCGGTATGACGTAGATCTTGTTATTGTGATTGCAAACCGCACTCGAGATTGATAACAACTATTTATTGGCTAACGTTTCAGCAGATCGCGTTCTTCAGAGCCTGGAATGGACAAAACGATCGGCAATCTACTCGATCGAATGTCTCTGCAGCTCCACAAGCAAAGGTCTAAGACAATGCCTGATCGCTGTGTAGACCGCCAAACCAGACACTTGCCTTTTTGAAAAAGCCGATAGCATACAGGTGCCTGAGCGAGCGCTACTGACTGATCATATATGCCACGCTATTTATACTCTCCTCTGGGTCAAAAGAGGTGACTCAAGTAAAGAGCGAGTTCACAAGTGATACGAGGCACTCATCTTTGCGATTCGTTTGTGGACTTTTTGTGCGAATCCAAAAGGCTTCCAGACATTTGCGAGTGATATGGATTCATGCGCCAAGCTCTTTACTGAAACTTCAAAGTTTTCTCCCGCGTGCTTCAGCAGCCTGTGAGTGCCTAGAGGTGTGGTTGTGCGTGATCTAGCTCTACCGTCCAAATGCTCTTTGATACGAACGCATAGGAGGCGCGCCGTATCACCGATGTGCGTGTTGCCGCAGGCTGCGCAAACGGCAGAACGCAGTGCTTACTTCGTCGGAGATATAAGGAAAGCTGAAAGAGATCTTGTCAATTACACTAGGTATGTCTGCCTGGGGATGATGTTTTTCACGCCGCCCTCTCCTTCTAGCTGGTATTCGTAGCCATTAAAAGCCGCTATTCTACGAGCCAACGCAAGCGATTCCGTTTTTTCCTGCTGTCCACTGCAAACTCGAGAAGCTGTACGAAACATGCTTTGGACAACAGCTCTTTTCATATGTGTGGGGTGCACCGAGCGGAAGTGCAGAAGGATGTTTTTGTTACTTGGTTGACGGTACCATTTTGTTATGTGCACACTTGAAGCGATATTGACTTGCACAATCAAAAATGGTAAACACTCTTCATTGGCTTTTCCCTTGTGAGTTTGATGATGCAGACTGCTCGTTCAGAATCTTGAAACAACTGTCAACCTCTGCCCGAGTCAAGCAGATTATGAAACAGTCGCAATGTATCTGCAATATGGCAGCGGATGGCATTCTAGAACTGGCGCTTCAATTTCCCATGGAAGCTATTGCAAGTGTAGGAGCTAACCTTTGTCCCATGGTCAATCCTCTAATTTGCGCAAAGTACCTCCCAGACCACCTAAATATGTTGCATTGCAACATATTTAGGTGGTCTGGGAGGTACTTTGCGCAAATTAGAGGATTGACCATGGGACAAAGGTTAGCTCCTACACTTGCAATAGCTTCCATGGGAAATTGAAGCGCCAGTTCTAGAATGCCATCCGCTGCCATATTGCAGATACATTGCGACTGTTTCATAATCTGCTTGACTCGGGCAGAGGTTGACAGTTGTTTCAAGATTCTGAACGAGCAGTCTGCATCATCACAAATTCACAAGGGAAAAGCCCAATGAAGAGTGTTTACCATTTTTGATTGTGCAAGTTAATATCGCTTCAAGTGTGCACATAACAAAATGGTACCGTCAACCAAGTAACAAAAACATCCTTCTGCACTTCCGCTCGGTGCACACACATATGAAAAGAGCTGTTGTCAAAAGCATGTTTCGTACAGCTTCTCGAGTTTGCAGTGTACAGCAGGAAAGGACGGAATCGCTTGCGTTGGCTCGTAGAATAGCGGCTTCTAATGGCTACGACTACCAGCTAGAAGGACAGGGCGGCGTGAAAAACATCATCCCCAGGCCGACATACCTAGTGTAATTGACAAGATCTCTTTCAGCTTTCTTTATATCTCCGATGAAGTAAGCACTGCGTTCAAACAGTGTCTGAGGAGATGCGGGTTAGCAAGCTCCGTTGCGAGAGTGGAGGTACCCCCAAATAACCTAAAAAGTATTTTGGCCCGCAATCGCATCTACGATCGCACCTGCATGACGCCTAATTGCATTATCTGCCCTGCGGGCCGGGGCGGGGATTGTATAACGTCGGGGGTCATCCTTATCACTAGCGCGGCCTGCGGCGACACGCACATCGGTGAAACGGCGTGCCCCCTATGCGTTCGTATCAAAGAGCATTTGGACGGTAGAGCTAGATCACGCACAACCACACCTCTAGGCACTCACAGGCTGCTGAAGCACGCGGGAGAAAACTTTGAAGTTTCAGTAAAGACCTTGGCGCATGAATCCATATCACTATCTATCAAATGTCTGGAAGCCTTTTGGATTCACGCAAAAAGTCCACAAATGAATCGCAAAGATGAGTGCCTCGCAATCACTTGTAAACTCGCTCCTTACTTGGGTCACCTCTTTTGACCCAGAGGAGGGTATAAATAGCGTGGCATATATGATCAGTCAGTAGCGCTCGCTCAGGCACCTATATGCTATCGGCGTTTTCAAAAAGGTAAGTGTTTGGTTTGGCGGCCTACACAGCGATCAGGCATTGTCTTAGAACTTTGCTTGTGGAGCTGCAGAGACATTTGATCGAAAAGGTTGCGAATCGTTTTGTCCATTCCAGGTCTTACAGAAGGCGATCTGCCGAAACGTCAGCCAACAAATAGTTGTTGTCAATCTCGAGTGCGGCTTAAATCACAATAATAAGGTCATTACGATACTTTGGCTGGTGTAAGGGCACGGTTGTGAGAAAGTGCCGACAAAATCAGCACAGGTTCTATTGCTATACAACAATGGGGCGGTGCATCTGCTCAGATAATCGTCGGGGGCAGGCGGTCCGCAAACTCGCGCGTTTCTGCAAGGGGTCAACAGAATTTTGGAGCGTGGCCAAACCTTTAGCTGGCGGTACTTCCTTTACGGTCGCATATTCTGCCAGCGGGCAGCAATACAGCATTTTCTGCAAGCGCTCGGCGAATATTTTCTTTCAGCAAGCACTGGCCAAACTTTCAGCAAGAGCTCGGACTTTTTTTAAACCTTTTCGGGCATACGCCGAGCATTGGTAAGGCTCTGTGTGGCAGAGGTGTCACCGTTGGTTTGATTACTTAAGTTTGAGGTACTTTCTCTCAGCGGAAAGTACCTGGGGGCTGTGCGGTCCTCCACAAAGGACCGTGCGGCCCTCGAAAAATTTGGCTATTCTCGGGAAAGTCCGCAAGAATGCGGCCATTGCGCCGCAGCTAATCTAAAAGGAAACCGCGACTGTTCTTTGAGCATTCGTCCAAATTTCCGCTCAAATTCTTTCAAATATCTGCAAGCGGACCGCAAGAAATCAGCGAACTATTTTTCCGGTGCCGCCCGCCCATAAATCGCATGGTAGCCTGCCCCCAGCGATTATCTGAGTGCAAGAAAAGCGCTTCGGAAGAAGGGATTTTTCTTTGGTAATTCTGGCCTCGCCCGTGTATCCATTTCGCCTACCCAGAAATTGTGACTTGGCAAAGCCCGGATACATATTATATACTATAGTGAGTGTGCTTGCCGTTTCAATGCGCGTCCTATTTGCATCTAGGGACCCACTTCGCCGCATTTATTCCAAAAAAGACCTCCAAAAATCCAAAAAGCGACTGTTTCTCGGAACTTATGCTATGAGATTTTTATTCGAGGTTAGGGCTATGAAAATGAGCGAAAAAGAGCAAAACCTGGAAATCAGTGATCTGGGTGGCTTTGCCTATAGAGTTCACAACGAGTGGTACTATTTTCTGTCTTGTACCCTATGTTCCCTTTCCCTCTCTGTGTCTGCTTAAAGGCAGTGTCCAGGCAAATCTGGGCGTATGGGTTTTTGCCTGAGAACTGTCGAGGGGGTCCTAGTTAAGGCATTGCTTAAACGGCAGCGCAAATCGTTCATTCACGGCCGAGAAATCCATCCCCACACCTCTGACATTCGCGGTTAAGTCGCGCAGGAGATCCGCCCAAAAAATGAGAAATCGCGAGAAAATCGGGACTCTTGCGCGACCCGGTTTTGTCCCGACTTTCGGAATTATCCCGACAGAAAATTTGAAGCGGGAGATTATCGGGAGTCGCGATTTCGGGGCGCGCTCCCAGTGTCTGAACGAAAAGGATTCTTGCGTGAAATACGACGCATGGCCAGACTACCCTAAATGTTCACAACTTTGGATGTGTTACCAATCTTACAGGCAAGAACGCTATCAATATTTTGTCTGACGGACAACCTTTGATAGGATCTTGTCGTTATTCAATCTTGAACTCGGTTTGGTTTCCGAAGCTGCTGTACGGTGGCTTTGATTGATTTTTGTATATGAGCGGGAGTCCCGCCGGTGGCTGGTTCGCGACATCGGGACTCCCGCAGGTGCTTCCGGTCTCGGTGGAGAACATTTCGGGACAGGGGCGCGGTCGCGCAGTATCATACCGAACGAAGTGCAGGAGTCCCGGTTTTCTCGCGAAGCATTTTACTTGAGTCCAGCAGTCATTCCGTCGGGACACAACTTTTTCACCGGCGGGACTTAACCGCGAATGTCTCAGACTCCGCGGCTGCGCCGTGACCGTTACACTTTGGATGGGTTCCAGCGCGAAGTAGTGTTAAAGTGAGCGAAGTCGTTTTCAGATTACGGTCACGGCGCAGGTGCGGGGCTTTCGGGACAGATTTCTCAGCCGTGAATGAACAATTTGCGCTGCCTCTTGGGCAGTGCCCTAGTTAGGACCACCTCATCAGTTTTCCGGCGGAAAACCCATGGGCCCAGACTTGCCTGGACACTGCCTTTAAAGGCAGAGTGCGGACAATGTAGGAGTTCAGTACTATGCGAAAGTGGGCCCTCCATCGCGCAAGTGCGAGACCATAACGTTTGAGCAGAAGCATGATGTACGTGCCAGCGGAATTAAGTTGGTTACCACCTGGTGGAAGCAATTTACATGATCAATCGACGTGAAAAGTTCCAAAACAGGTTGGTAAGATCTATGTAGATAGAAAGGCGGTAAGATGATTGGGATAATATAGGAAGTGTCGAAAAACCCGAAAGAAGCCGTCCTGAAGGAAGTCATCCGAAAGGCAGAAATGAAAAAGAAGATGAAGGCCGAACTGGAAAAGCAATTCCTCATGGATGCTGGTTAGTTCATGCACATACATTATTAGTTTTACAATCTTACATAGAGTATCCTCGACATCATTTCAGGATTCTGAAAGCTCCACGGGCTTTTCGTATAATTCCGTTCAGAGCAATGTCAAGATGATCTCTAAACTACTACCAAGTTAAACCTTCATGTCTCTACCGGCAGTCAAGATCTCAAGCAATCATATTTCCAAACTCAGTCTTTAGATTTCTCTTAACTGCATGTGAACAAATTTGAACATTCTCGTCATTGCAAATGTGCCTGTAAATAAAAATAAATCTACTGATCACGATGCTGTACGCATATAAAAAATGAACAGATGCCTTGAGCTTTATCTTATGCATGCATGATATTTATGGTTCAGTCGGTGAAGGTATGCAGGGGGTTCGCAAAATTTGTGAGCCTTATGGGCTCCTACTCTATCCTAATTTTTATCTGATAAGATTAGTAGGTCCACGTTTACTCGGTCACAGAGACCTAATTTTTTGTGTGTTGTTTCATCCCCCAACTTCGGAAACTTTACTCCTCCATGCATTCAAACATGAGAGCAGGACGGTGGCATCGAAGCTATCGAGTCCTGCCCATTAAAAACAATCATCTTTTTTTAAAGTGCGCAACAAAATTCTCGGATATAAAGGACCTCAATTTATTGAGATGTTTTTGGGAATCTAGATCTTTCGCTTTCGAATTTCAATAAAAAATGGAATTGGGCAATCATGCTTTGTGAAACCTTTTGATTAATTTAGTTTTCACAGGGCTCATAAAACCAGGCACTAACTACAAATGAAAATCACTAACTTGCATGATCTTACAACTCATTTAGACAACCTTCAGTACTTTGAGCATTTCTCAAAAATCAAGCTGCAGCCAACAAATTGCCGTTTTGTTAGTTTCTTTTTTTATTCAGGGCAGAAAATAAAGTTTGTGTTTGAGGGAGCATTAATGATGTAAATGTTGCTGACCACCAAAGCATGCAATGAAGATAATCTGCATTTTTTATGCGCTTACATCCAAGGCATTAGAACCTCCAAAACGGTTTTACATTTTCAGAGATTTTTTTATTCTAATTTTCCCGTAATGAGCATATTGCTAAGTCCAGCATAAGAATTATAGAGAATAAAACATTGCGTTTGGAAGATCCCTCCATGGTGGATCGGTCGTCAGTGATCATCATCATGCCAACCTTGATTTCTTCAACAATACATATGAACTACAAATTAGCCTATGTGTGACCCTCACCCATGTAATCGAGACTTGGAAATGGTTAATTCTGCCCACTCGAAAGCATTCTTCATCTTTTCTGAAAGGGAGCATTATAAAACATGGAACAGACAAAGCAAGAGGACACCTACATTTGGAAAATAAAAGGAAAAATGAAGCAAAAGTTTGGGACGACTCAATATGCACATCTGAAAAAGGCGCTTTCGATTTGTGACTGCTAAAAGGAAAAAGTATTCATTTATTTCTATCAGACACACGAAGAACCTAGCGTTTTACCCTTTACATGTGATCGAGCGAAGGCTTTGCAGAAAATACAATGAAATATCTTTAAAATGATGTTTAAGTAACAGCAATTCCAGAGTTCAAATAAAAGCAATCATTTCTTTTAATGACTGCTGAAAGTCCTCTAGCTAGTTTTCATCAGCTCACAAGAGTGCTACCTGTGCAATAGTGTAAATTTTCTCAACTGCTTCGCTTTTCTTCTTGCTTTCATTGGGAGTTCTTTGTTTTTGTGCCCAAAGTCATTTGCACAGACATCTGCGCATGACAAAAACATGCACTCTGCAAATATTCAGAACGATTGGCAGAAGATGCATGGAGTGGGTGCCGGAGCGCCTGTAAGCCGGTTTTCAGGCAGATCGTTGTGGGCAGAGTGAGAGGAGAGTTCAGCGGTAGCCGTCGAGTGTGGCTACCGAGCGTCCGCGCAAAGCACTGCATCGGCAGGGATTTGCCAAGTGTTAGAATGAGTAGTCACTAAGGCTGCCTCTAGAGTTGCCCGTGACAGCTCCGTGCCTGACCGTCGATTGCTCATGTGAGCGCGTCACAAGGATTCGAGGTGGTGACCATCTTTACCCGCTGGCATCTTTACCATCTTTACCCGTTGGAACGCAACTCCAGACATAGCCTTGGTGAGCACTCATTCTTAAAATTAACCCAGTTCAAGCTGGTTATTGGCTTTCCAGTAGTAGATGCATTGAGTTCAGTCACATCTCCATAGATTCCGTGGTTTGGCACATCTGAAATGATTTTTTATGCATGCATCATTAACCAAAGGAGGATCAGCTGCATCAGCTTGCAGCGGGTCATGGCTTCGCTAAGCTGATGTAGTGCAGAAGGAGAACGCAGGCTATGCACACGGCTGGAGTGGCCCACCCGTGTGAACACTCTTTAGGCGCCGGCCACCCGCATTTTTGATTTTCAGGTTTTGTCATTTCCGCTCATCTTCATGGCCAGGATCTCGAATATGAATTTGATAGCGCAAGAATTCCAAGCTCGCTTTCTGGAAGTCTTTTTTGGGATGAATGCGACGAAGTAGGTCCCTAGATGAAAATAGCACGCGTATTGAGGTGGCAAGCACACTCACTATAGTATACTAGGGTGAGTCAAAAGTATTGAGAACACCGCATCTCTTTTTAAAGCTATTCTCAAGAATGTGTATAGGCAAGTGTTCTAAACGGTGTCCGGCACGGATTTCGTTTCTCTTCCCGACAGCTATAATTTTCAACCAGATCATTTCGTAATTGCTGAAATACTTGCAGAAATTTTGGCCCCAAAGCGTTTTCCGTTCAAAATCTATAGTTTTTCCAAAGGTGGACAAAATACACGACTTCTCATAAAAACTGTTGTTTTAGGTAATATCGAATACCAGCTATCCATGGATCGGAGTACCCTCCACGGCCATGAAATCCATTGCAAAGGAGGTCAAAGCTCACTACTTTCCTAACAGCGGAATGTACTATGTTCCATGCGCAGCAAAGGAAACCCTACCAGACATGGTATTTTCCATCAACGCTGTCAAACACCCAGTGCCTTTCGATGAATACGTACTCGAGTTAGGGGATGGCAACATAAGTTTAAAAGTCACAGATATTAAGGCTACACCCTGAGGAAGGTGCAAAAGCAGCGTAATCTGAGCGGACTCGAAGCGGTGCGTATCTTCACCGTTCTAAATCCTGCGCTTCATGCGCTGTGCGCCTAATAAAACCGCGTCGCGTCCCTGGGTTGCGCCTTCATCCGTCAGTAACCTATATGCAAGAACTTCTAAGAAGCTTTTTTGGTGTGTTCTGACCTTCGTTAATCATGCTGGTAATAATGAGCCATCGTGGATCTTTGGCACCCCGTTTATCCGCACTACTGTCACGTTTACGATATTGAAGGAAAAAGAATAGGATTCGCAAAGGTTGAGCATTAAACCAGAAGTTTTTATTTAACTATAATGGATTACTTCTCATAAATGTGCTCGAAAAATATTTTTTTAAGGAAATTTCATTGCAGGAAATTTCCGCATAGTTCACAGACGAATCACAATGTACATAGTCAAAATCACCAAACGTTATCATGCCGTCGTCGTCCTCTCCTCTGCTGGGCTTCTGCAAATCTTGTACCTTCGACGGGTAACCCAATCTGATGGGCAAACTTACTCTTTTGTCTAACCACACGGTGAACCTAGGGTTGTTGAGTTCAGGAAGAATGTTTTGAATAGGTGGAACAACCTTGAAGCCTATTTCATTTGTATAAGTATCTTTCGACACGATGGATATAAACCTTTTCTACTGCGAGTGCTGGCCAACCAAGTCCAAAAACGCCTTCCACTGGCTGATCTCCATAAAAAGGAGCGATATCCGTGGCAACGCCTAACTCTTGCTGAGGGATGGTTAAACCTTGAAAGGAAGGGTTTAGTCAGTCAATGGGGGAAATTTAAAAGCAACGATAAGTTCTCTTTTATGCTGTGTTAATAAGAGATGGTCCTTTGAAATATCACGAACTGTTCATGGTAGAAGCAAACGACTGAATCTCTACGAAAAGCAGTAGAAGAAGATTGTGCAGGCTTTGTAAATCGGAAAATCTACCCCGGAAACGTGAATTTCATTTGTTTTGTTTTAAAAATGTTATTAAAAAGGAAATGTTTAAATTTCAACAGCATTACCCTAAATTATAAGACTTTCGCAGTTGATCAATAAGTTCTGGAAATGATATCGTGGTTCTCATTTACTTTTGCTTGTTGTCATTTCCTATTGTATAGGAAACGGACTGGCTGAAAATCATTGTCACTAGCTGGTACAACTGCTAGGTTCTTAGCAGCTCTCAAATTCACTTCCTTTCTCTGCTAAAAGCGTCAAGTTAACAAGTTAGGAAAACGAATATTAGGACTTTCTTGAAACTTCATACTACATCCTCTTGCTGTAATTCCAACAAGTTGCCTTGGGTGTTTTACCGCTAAACGTGCAAAAATCGATGACCCCATAATAACAATCAAATAAATGTTTACAATTTTGCCTTAAGCATGTTTACTTACCCCTATAAATCCTATTTCAGCTCACCATTTCAAGGTTTGCAGAATTGGCAAAAATACTATCAGCTAACAATGCAGCTTAAAGGCAGCGTCGGGTCAAATATGAAATATTAGAGTACAAATTCGTCCGCCCTGATAAAGCTCGCATCCAAGCGGCACTGCACCAATTTGTGAAGCGAGAAAACACCTTCAGAAGTGGCGACCGAAACTAACCCGGCGACCGGGACGAGCTACTTCCGTAAGCCAGAGTGAGCATATCGTATATAGTCAAGACCTAGTGTCCAAGGACCCTGCGTCTAACCTTGGCGGACGTCCAATTTCAAAATCAAAGCTTGCGGAATAGCTCGTTTTCGACACCTTCATGCTCTCCAACCTACAATTTCGATATCGACGGAAAAGATAAGCCCAGTTAAGCAAAAAAAGACTTCATCGGAAATTTTGCTTGGACGTTGCCTTTAAGACCCCTTACTTTTTTTGTACGTGTGTAGTGCCAAGTCTGATCTGAATTCTTGCAAGACAAAGGTAATCGCAACATATAATCGCAGTGGTCACGAACGCGATTCTGCCACTCTAGATCTGCGAGAAGTAGAAGGGGGTGACAGAGCTTTCACGCTCGACTTGTCTTTCCTGAATAATCGTGCGTACAGCAGCGTATCGGCAAAACCGAAATTTAAACTGCTTATTTTGGCTTATCTTTACCGCTGATTCTGATTGTGCAGCTTGTAGAATTGGGAAATGTCGAAAATGGGCTCTTTGAGGCCCCAGGTTATTGCGACGTGAGGACGCGAAGCCCGTTAAGGTTAAAGATGCAGGCCCGCAGTAAACCCCACTTCACTTCAGATGATCTCAACTGAGGGGCTGAGTTGAGGTATTTAAGATAAACTGACTAGCGGTCACTCTCACATGCTTGAGAATGCGACCTGATCTGAAGGGTTAGCGTCAGGGCAGGTGCCGCGATGAATTCACCTGAAATCCGTAAGAGCAGCGTCGATTTTGAGATGAATTGACCGAAACAGTGTGCAAAGAATGAGACCAGAGAGAAATCCCGTAAGTTGCTCGTGAGTAACTTACGGACATCGTACTTGACGTATTGTTGCAGCAAAAACGCGCAAAACTGCACAATACCGGTGCCCAAAAAGGAAAGGATCAGTGAACAGCTGATTTCGGCAAAAAACAGAAAAATAGGTTTTACCCTCTTTGCAGAGTTTGCTAGGTTGTTTCTACAAAAGCTACTCAGAGCGACAATCTCTTTATTTATTTTCATTCGACTTTGTCCCTACTTCCTCAATTTTTGATGAAATTTTGGTTAAAAAGACGCAGTTTTGTTTTGCGCATTCATTTGGTTTGTGGATTCCTTGATAGCGGCCGTCATCGATTTCCCTCGATAGTGGCCGCTATCAAAGATTGCTCAGTGATGCGCAAAAATTCGCCACTGTCGGGCGCCGAATCGCGGTCGTGCGGGCTGAGTACCAGTCACATACCTGTTTGACCAAACCTGCACAAGAGGTGTAGGTATTTCCTCTTTGAAAGCACGCAAGATTTTTATGCCTGAAAAGCGATCCGCATCTAGATCAATATCTCGCGGGAT
The DNA here is from genome assembly GCA_958299035.1 of Cylicocyclus nassatus. Lineage (NCBI taxonomy): Eukaryota > Metazoa > Nematoda > Chromadorea > Rhabditida > Strongylidae > Cylicocyclus > Cylicocyclus nassatus. The sequence continues at coordinate 62,054,909 of CATQJL010000305.1, forward strand.
GCTAGGAGGTCCTCGTAACTCCGTTCCGAATGATGCGCGGCACCTGGGAACAGCATATTTGGCATCAGCGTTCCAGGATGATTTCAAATATATGTGTCTTATTCCGAAAGCGCGAGCTAAGTTAGGTAGCTTCCCTCGTTAGTCCTTGCCTTCCCAGCCCCCGTAGCTCAAGCTTTGCAAAAAATTGATAAAATTGATAAAAGAATAGATAGTTATAAAAACTAGTGCCGTGTTCCAATTTTGCTCACTTATTCTCTGCGCCAACTCCCAGCCCCATAGGTCGAACTTTGCGAAAAGAATTGTCAAAAATCAATAAAATCGATATCAATCGACGACGAAAAGTGGCCCACGACATCTGCCCTCCCCGAAGTGAATGTTGCAAAGTCTGGTCCGGATCGGTTCGGAAAAGGAATTTATGAGAAATATACGTACACACACAGACAGAAGCTTTATAAAGACGGCTCTTTCCAAAGTCGATTTTCGGGATAAGCGCATACGATAACACAAGCAAGAACATTTCTGGTGAAAGATTCAATAAGCCAGTTTTCTCAAAATCACAGTTCTACAAATCACAGAAATTATTGAAATCATTAAATCATTAAAATCACAGATCACCCATTTGCGTGCTTCTATAGACAGGTCTCATTGGGCTTTTTCTTTCATAAAAATATTGCAAACTGCCTTCATAAAATTAGCTCATGAAAGTATATACCTTTGATAGGCATCACACAATTACAGAATGAGGTTGGATCAAAATATGGTCGTTCTTCGGAGGACGGCGGATCACAGTCGTACGAGAACGGATTTTACCAGACACAGTGACAAATCACAGAAAAAAGTTTTATCATTATAGCTTTACGATTTTACAAAGTCTATTTCTTATCTGATTGATTTTCGTCTAAGAGTGATAACTACTGAATGTAAAGTATATAACTGATATGTCATTTACGTCAAGTTTGTTTGGAACATGAATTTATCGCAATTACATGGCTTCCAGTTCACTTTTTCACATCTACATGGGGTGGCTGTTTTATATGTCTTATGACAGTGCGTGTTATTGTCCTTTCAGTGTGACATGACTAAATTTGATCGGCAATAATTGCTTTTCTGAAACCTTGTATTTGCAGTCATTATTGTTGAAATATGTTCTCAACTTGTGACATACTTTGCTCGCTTCTCTTATATGGTAGAAATTTACAGAAATGTCTGTTACATTGCATGATCAACATTTTTGAGTGAAATAAACCTTGAAGACGATAACGAGAGTTTGGTATTTACTTTCAATGATGGTTGATGGCGTAGTCTAAACCAAGCATACAGGGTTTCCAAAAAGTGAATACTGTTTGATCGTTAACAACTCCGTTGCTTTCATGTCTTTCACCGAGCTTGAAGCATTATTCTGTAGAGCGAGGTTCAACTTAAATTTGTAATATTGAGCGAATCGCCGATCGCTTTTCTTTACTATGGGATTACGGTGAGAATTTCCAGCATGTGGAGCCACTGTGAAATATGCCATCTCATAAAATTTTCTCAAAAAGTCTAAAAAGTTCGTGTATTGGGGTTTTCGCACACGCTGATTTCACTACACAACATTTTATGAGTGTTTTCAGCTTTTCTGACGGGTGTGATCACATTTCCGAAAAATTTTGAGAATTCGCTTTTTACGGTTTACCTGGGATAACTTTAGAAAGAAGCATTACAGTAAAGTAGAAATTTCATATTCGAATTCTTGACTTGTTTATCTTGCTCCGAATAATATGGCCTCCAACGTCTTAAAATCCTTGTCTAAGTTCCGACCGTAATCCTACAGTAATGAAGGGCGATCGGTGATTCGCTCCATACTGTAGTTCTAAGTTAAGCCTCGCTCTATAGAGTTGTACCTAGGAGTTGGCGAAAGGCATGAAAGCAAGGGAATTATTAATAATCAAACAGTGCTCACACTTTTTGGGACACCTGTATAATCAATATACGGGTTAGTGGAGATGTGAGTGGCATGGTATTGAGAGGCGCCGTACGGCCAGGTGGACCAAAGTTCGATCCACTCTGGGTCACCCAAACCCTTTACCCTTCCGGAACGTTTAAAATAACTGTAAATTCGCAAGATAGAAGCACTGTTTGTAACCAATAGGCTCACAAGTCATGAGGTTCGCACATATTTAACGGCCTTGGAGGTAGAATGGGATCAGCATGTCTGCAAAGCGTAATGAAAAGTCGAATCAGGGGAAAAGCAAAAACCGAGAACATAAAGAACCAGAAAGACCGTTTCTCACCTTTCCACTTCTCTTTTTCCTCCCTAAACCTTCACTTCACCCTCCCCCACCCTAAACCTTCACCTCACCCTCCCCACGCTTCTGCAAAGGAGGCGAACTCAAGAACAGCAAACCAACAAAATAAGAGAAAACAAAAGCAAAGGAGGGCAGAATCACCATGCGCACAGCGGAAATAAAAGATTTCAATGTGTTTGCATGAGTGCGCGCTCTCCGACTAGAGCAGACTGCGCCGTCAAAACATTTTGGGAGCGATGAAATTGCATACAGAGAAAACTATGAAACCGTTTTATACAGGGTGTCCCAAAAAAATGTATCGAACGTTTGATTGTTAATATCTCCCTTCTAAAAAAGTCTTTTCTCTTGCTTCAGGTACCATTCTGTAGAGCTGGCTTCAACTTAGATTTGCATTATAGAACGAATCGCTCATTTCTCTTCATTACTGTAGGTTTACGGTAGAAACTTCAAAAAGGGTTTCAAGCAATGAACGGCCATATTTTGCCTCAGAAAGGAAACAAAACAGCCAGAAAGCTTTTACACTAGGCTAATTAGAGTTGCTGGTTATAACTGTAAAGTTCCCAACTTATTATGATGTTTCATTGAAGAGTTATGCCAGGTGAGAGGTAGCGGCCATTTTTTCAATGTTCTTAAAAAGTGCGGTTACACCGTTTAGAAAGCTTCGTAATCTTGTGAATAGTTGAGTATTGAACTCAGCGTCCATAAACACCCTATTACACAAGTTTTCACGATTTTTTGGAAAATTTTGAAACGGCAGCTTTTTCCACATTGACACTATATGTTTCAAGTTTCTACCGTAATCCTACAGTAATGAAGAGATATGGGTGATTCGTTCTACAATGCAAATCTAAGTTGAAGCCAGTTCTACAAAACGGTACCTGAAGCAAGGCAAAAGACTTCATGGGAAGAGAGATATCAACGATCAAACGATCGATACATCTTTTGGGACACCCTGTATATGGCAGTGAGAATAACTCATGTAAAAAATAAAAATTATGTAAGCAAGGATCGTGACTAGCTCAGGTGGCACCCAGCTAGGTCCATATTTCGGAAGAGCACAGCTCTCATTCGCACAAACTTCATGAATGCCATATTCGAGCTCGTACATGTTCTGCGCAATTGTGTCACGAACTATCCTTACCCGAATAATTAATACAAGCGCTAGACTAGAACGCAGGAGATCATACATCTTATATATAAAGCTGAATGTCTGTTTGTATGTATGTATGTATGTCTGTCTGTATGTATGTATGTGTGTACGTATGTTCCGAATAGAAAATTCCATTTCTGAACCGATCCGGACCAAACTTGGCACACATACACTACGGGCCCCAGCGGGTGTCATAGGCTACTTTTCGTCATCGATCGATATCGATTTTATCGATTTTTATCGATTTTTTTGCTGAGTTCACCTACGGGGCTGGGAGTTGGCACAGCGGGGTAATCGAGCATGGGGATTCCGAATACAATATTGGTTTTCAGGATTATCGATTACTTTTATCGATTTTATCGATTTTTTTGCAAAGTTTGAGCTACGGGGCTGGGAGTTGGCACAGGGGGGTAATCGAGCATGGGGATTCCGAATACTATATTGGTTTTCAGGATTATCGATTACTTTTATCGATTTTATCGATTTTTTTGCAAAGTTTGAGCTACGGGGCTGGGAGTTCGCACAGGGGGGTAATCGAGCATGGGGATTCCGAATACAATATTGGTTTTCGGGATTATCGATTACTTTTATCGATTTTATCGATTTTTTGCAAAGTTGGAGCTAGGGGGCTGGGAGTTGGCACAGGGGGGTATTCGAGCATGCTGATCATCCCCAAGGGGGGTGATCAGCATGCTCAATTACACCCCTGTGCCAAATTCCAGCCCCCTAGCTCAAATTTTCAAAAAATCGATAAAATCGATAAAAGTAATGGACGATCTTGAAAACTAATATTGTATTCGTAATCTGCATGCTCGATTACCCCCTGTGCAAACTCCCAGTCCCGCAGGTCAAACTTTACAAAAAAATCGATAAAATCGATAAAAGTAATGGACGATCCTGAAAACTAATATTGTGTTCGTAATCTGCATGCTCGATTACCCCCCTGTGCAAACTCCCAGCCCCGCAGGTCAAACTTTACAAAAAAAGTCGATAAAATCGATAAAAGTAATGGACGATCCTGAAAACTAATATTGTATTCGGAATCCCCATGCTCACTTCCCCCCTGTGCCAACTCCTAGCCCTGTAGGTGAACTCTGCAAAAAAATCGATAAGAATCGGTAAAATCGACATCGATCGATAACGAAAAGTGGACTGTGACACCCGCCGGGGCCCGAAGTGTATGTGTGCCAAGTTTGGTCCGGATACGGCGGAGCCGGGTAAGCCAGCTAGTAAGCAATATAATGCACAAGTTTACCTTAAATAACACAAAAAACTACTATACTAGGATAAACGTAAAGCTAAAACTGACTGAATACCAAACCCTTACATCGCTGAGCGAGCCGCGAAATTCTGTGATTTTCAGATTCATCATAGCAGATAACCCCAAATATACCAAATATTAGAAACTGAATTTTTACACATTTTTCTGACGAGAATAGGACGCTTGGTGAATTTTGCAATGAGATGCGTACTAGTAGGTGCATCTTGGAACGCTGATTCTAAATCTATGTTTGATATCTGCTATGCGACTCTCTGAATGAAGTTATGGACTTTTTTCCGTATTATTTTTGCGAGATTTAGGCAGGCAAAATCGTCAGTATCTTGGCTTTTTAGACTCTGATGTATCGGTGACAGTTTTCTTGAGCATAACGTGAAGCTTTACTATATCTGTACGCCCTTTGGTGGTGCGTAAGCGAACATTTTAATGATATTGGTGAAGGCAGGCGGCACAGCTGGAGTGGCCCCCCCGTGTGAACACTCTTTAGGCACCGGCCACCCACATTTTTGATTTTCAGGTTTTGTCATTTCCACTCATCTTCATGGCCAGAATCTCGAATATGAATTTGATAGCGCAAGAATTCCAAGAAACTCGCTTTCTGGAAGTCTTTTTTGGGATGAATGCGACGAAGTAGGTCCCTAGATGCAAATAGCACGCGTATTGAGGCGGAAAGCACACTCACTATAGTATATAATATGTATCCGGGCTTTGCCAAGTCACAATAGCTGGGTAGGCGAAATGAACACACGGGCGGAGCCAGACTCACCAAAGCCAAATCTCTCCTTCTGGAGCGCTTTCCTTGCTTCAAATGCACCGACTCACTGTTGTACAGCATCAGCTTCCATGCCACTTTGTCGGCACTTTCTCACGACCGTGAAGGACTTGTCTTTACTTGTAAATAATTTAAAAATTTTTTAAAAAATTTTGAAAATACAAATTAGCCTTGTAAAAAAAATTTTTTTCGGGGGCGTGGCTGACGCCAAGCCCCCTTTTTTCAGATTTTAGGGGTTGGAGACCCGCAAAAATTTTGAGAAGCACCTCAAAAAATTTTTCGGAGCGCGTGGATCGTTGATTACAAGGAGGGATACTTGGTCACCGCGACCGTTCATAATGATTTGTACAATACCGCTCACATTTTTTGAAAAATAGACGCGAGTGTATGGACATGTATGGACATGTCGCTACATGCCCGCTTCAGAGCGGACGAATTCCGAATCCTAAGCGATCGATTCAGCTCGCCGCGGAGAATCTTTTGATATATTGGAAGCGGGGGTACGATGTCTTCGATATTCCGTTTCCAGTTTTTTCAATTTGTTCTGCGGAGGTCCTTTCGCGAAAATGTGAAGCAACGCCTGCCCAACATAGAAGACTTTACTAAGTACTATTCGATAATACTGTTCTTATAGATTATTGTGCGCTAAAGTTAGGCTCAGACTTCTTTCCAAAGGAGATAGAAGCGTTGATGAATTTTGGAAAGATCACGCGTTTTTAAATTCTACTCGCCATAACTTCCTTCGGATTAAGTACCCTATTTTCAGGTGTATAAGCCGCGGGGTGGTCCTAGCTTACATCGACCAACCCGAACACATCAAGGGACCTCGCAACCAAAGGACTTAACAGCGTGCTGCGTATTGCCTGAAAGAATCGTGCGGCATGAGGATCGCTTCTCGAAACACAATGAAGCGGCTGAGCAGCTCGTGGGAAAATTTGAAAAAGTGCGGCTTATACACCTGAAAATAGGGTATATCTTGAATCCGAAAGCAGCGCCTTGCTCAGCTCATCAAGGCGAATCTTTTTTTATACAGCATGTCCTTGATTTTTCGATTTCAGTATTCTTGAATCTTTCTGAGGACGTCTTTTCGCGAAGGAGTAATGCAGAGAGCATTGTCCCGAGTACATTTCAGCAAGGATCATTCGATAGCACTTTTTCTGTAGATTATGATGTGCTAAATAATAGCCGCAGGTTTCTTTTCAAAGGAAATAGAAGGGCTGGTGAATTGTGGAAAAATCTTATCGTCCCAAATTCTACTCGCCATATCCGCAGGATACGAAGCTATCTTGCTAAGCAGATGTGAGTTTCGAAATCAGCAGGTCGGATAACCTCTACGAGCAAGTTTTCCGATATGTTCGGGTCATTTCATTATTTCTCGTTTTACGCTCCGAAAGCTCGCCGATGCATTTTGGTCAAATGTTGATGCTCTTGGATTGTAAGGAAACTCCGCTTATAGAGGTTTTCGAACACGCTCTTTACGAAAATCGTGGTCTTTGAGGAGGGTCTTTTTGGAGAGGTACGGTGAGGTGACTTAACTGCATCAGGAAAGTGCGTAAGTTTGCCCGCACTTCTCACTTCTATCTGTCAGAAACCTTGCCTGCTTGCTTTTCTCAGTCAAAGTTACTAGGAACTGTGCTATCGAATGGTGCATTACTCAGGCTTCAGTCTGTGAAATTCGCCGAGTTACGAGCCTACGAAAACAAGTCCTCATGAATTTTGCCCAAAATGTAAAGATCGCATATTTCGTCGAAATTCCTCCGTGAGCGCTTGCACAACACGCTGGTCAAGTCCTTCCACATTTTTAATAGATCTTATTGCGTTAGATTTGGTGCTTTGAGCTCCAGCCACGAGATAGCTTTGATGCTCAATTGAGCAGCTGAAGCAGACGCAAGCACCATATTCAGTACAGTGGGAGTCGTTGGACAAAGCGAACATAATATCTGCAACAAGCGTCATACAAGCGCCCACGGAGAAATTTCGACGGATATGCGATCTTTACATTTTGGGCAAAATTCATGAGTACGTGTCGTAGGCTCGTAACTCGGCGAATTTCACAGACTGAAGCCTGAGTAATGCACCATTCGATAGCACAGTTCCTAGTAACTTTGACTGAGAAAAGCAAGCAGGCAAGGTTTCTGACAGATAGAAGTGAGAAGTGCGGGCAAACTTACGCACTTTCCTGATGCAGTTACCGTCACCTCACCGTATCTCTCCAAAAAGGCCCTGTAATCCTCAAAGACCACGATTTTCGTAAAGAGCATGTTCGAAAAACCTATAAGCGGAGTTTCCTTACAATTCAAGAGCATCAACATTTTGACCAAAATCCATCGTCGAGCTTCCGGACCGTAAAACGAGAAAAAATGAAATAACCCTGACATATCGGAACTTGCTCGTAGAGGTTATGCGACCTGCTGATTTCGAAACTCACATCTGCTTAGCAAGATAGCTTCGTATCCTGGGGCTATGGCGAATAGAATTTGGGACGACAAGATTTTTCCACAATTCACCAGCCGTTCCATTTCTTTTGAAAAGAAATTTGCGGCTATTATTTAGCACATCACAATCTATAAAAAAATACTATCAAGGATCCTTGCTGGAATATACTCAGGACTGCTCGCTGCTTTACACCTTCGCAAAAAGACGTCTTCAGAAAGATTCAAGAATATTGAAATCGAAATATCAAAGACATGCTGTATAAAAAAAGATTTGCCTTGATGAGCTGAGCAAGGCACTGTTTTCGGATTCAAAATATACTTATTGCGAAGGAAATTATGGCGAGTAGAATTTAAAAACGCGTGATTTTTCCAAAATTCACCAACGCTTCTATTTCCTTTGGAAAGAAGTCTGAGCCTAACTTTAGCGCACAATAATCTATAAGAACAGTATTATCGAATAGTACTTAGTAAAGTCTTCTATGTTGGGCAGGCGTTGCTTCACATTTTCGCGAAAGGACCTCCGCAGAACAAATTGAAAAAACTGGAAACGGAATATCGAAGACATCGTACCCCCGCTTCCAATATATCAAAAGATTCTCCGCGGCGAGCTGAATCGAATGGTCGCTTTGGATTCAGAATTCGTCCACTCTGAAGCGAGCATGTAGCGACATGTCCATACATGTCCATACACTCGCGTCTATTTTTCAAAGAATGTGAGCGGTATTGTACAAATCATTATGAACGGTCGCGGTGACCAAGTATCCCTCCCTTGTAAGACCAATAAGTGCTTCGCCTCAGCGACGACACATGTTAGCTATTCCAACCTCTTAGCGCCCAAAATTTGCTGCCTAGCACTTGGCAACAGCCATTCTTTACGCACTCAGCGACTTAATCGTCCCAACTTTCGCTCAAAAAGTAGCGAAGGGCTCAGAAGCAGCCATATTTTTCTAATCACGCATTTATGCTACTAAAAATGTTTGGAATTCTATAAGGAGGCAAACTCATTTAACTCAAAAGCACTAGCAACCCTACTCAAAGGCTTGACGTCTACGATTTCAAGCTCAAGTTCACTTTAGAAATCGATATAGAGTTGCAAAAGAAATGTTTTGAAAACTTAGATATTCTACTTTCTTGCCTGCCACAAGTTAAAGCAATGTCGACAATTTCAGACTCTATAGTCGGGCAATTTGGAGAATCCTATCTGAAACAGTCTAAAAGCAAGAGAAGAACAACCATACACCAACTGAAGAGAAAAGAAGCTTGGTTTTCACCAAATGCTTTCTGATGCTGATTTAGCTATCGCAGTAGAATATTAGGTAGTATATGTAAAAGCATACAAGAATTTTGCATCAGGTCAAGTAGGGAGAGAACAGCAAACCACTTTTCTCAATATTTGCTATGAGATGCGGAAAGGGAAACGGATGCCCTAGCAATCATGGTGGATTCCGCGACGATGGAAGAAAACAAAATCGCTCAATAGTCAATATTCTGAAGACTGCACAACCGTGGCCCGCAGAGATGCCATGGATGGCAACGTACTAGCAACAAAGGATAAACTGACTTCGCAAGCTATCATGACTGAAGAACTCGATTTAATGGATACATTGGCGTAACCGGAAGACACAGGAATGTAAAGCGACAACCACGAAGCAAGAAGATTCCAACTCATAGTCCATACTCTGTATTCTCGTCGCTCAAAAATAGAAGCCGAACCACATCATATGATCTGTGATATTCTGCGTCGCCCTTACTTGTTCACCGTCTCGTGCCACCTGTCACGACTACTTCAACCTGGACTCCGACCGATCTTACCCCCTTCACTTTGAGGCCAAATTTCCGATGACCCCCTTCACCTGGGCTGAGATTGGTATTGTACTCTGTGGATATGATAAAAATCGTTATTAGAAGGTTTTGCAGGCTAAGTACCTCACCAACAAGTACACTCATAAATTTACAAAAAAACGGTATTTATGTTTATTTATATTATTTATTTATCCTCGTAACATACATTTGGAGAGCAGAAAGTGAGGACAAAAAAGCAGTTGGTTTTTGAAGTACATAAAATCCCTCATATCTCGCGGCACAGAAGACCTAGAAAAAATTCGACGGCCTACGTCGATTCTCCATGATCTCAGCTTTCGAATGGTATGTCGCATGTTAGAGCTTCTTTGCTTCCCGGCTCTAAAAATCATTTGCTCCGGTAATCGATAAAAGCCAATACATTGGTGGAGCTGGGTGGAGCAAGCTAATAGTAAATATCTCCACCCATTTCTGAAAACTGGTTAGTTTTTTCGCCCAGCAACCTATACACCATTCGGAAGCTCAGGAAAAGGGGATTCGACCTAGACCGTCGACTTCTTTCTAGCCCCCCACTACCGAGAGATACGCCGCATTTTATCTGAAAACATGGTCATTTTCAACAGCAGATTTCTGCCAAATGAAGACCTAATCACTGTTGATTATCTATCTATGTTAAAGAGCAAGTCTTCATTAACAAACGTAGACCGTCGTAGCATCGTTTCTCGTAGCATTCATTTGGAGAGCAGAAAGTGAGGACAAAAAAGCAGTTGGTTTTTGAAGTACATAAAATCCCTCATATCTCGCGGCACAGAAGACCTAGAAAAAATTCGACGGCCTACGTCGATTCTCCATGATCTCAGCTTTCGAATGGTATACAGCATATTAGGGCTACTTTGCTTCCCGGCTCTAAAAATCATTTGCTTCGGTTACCCATAAAAGCCAACACATTGTATAGGTCTTCCCGAAAGTTTTTGCGCACGATTTTCAAAAATTCATAACTTTTGATTTTTCCAACCGATTTGAATGCTGTTAATTTCGTGTGAAATAGTAAGTCATGTTTTTTATAATGACATCTTACCTGCTTACTAATGGTCATCTGTTGCATAGATAAGAGCGATAGAAGAATATTGTCAAAATTTGAATTTTTCGTGTAGGGTCATAAAAAATTGGAAACTTGCAACAAAATCGGAGCAGTCGGGATTGTAGGTTCTTTCACCAGCTCTTTCCAACTGTGCAAAGTTTGCGCTGATTGAGGGTCTCTACAAAAAGTTATGATTTTCGAGCAAGCAGTACAAAAGGGGGAATTTGGTTTATTTTGGCATTTTTCAGGGAAATCATAACTTTCCATAGAAACGCTAATCGGCGCAAACTTTGCACTGTTAGAGAGAGCTGGTGAAAGAACCTACAATACTGACTGCTCCGATTTTTGTTGCAAGTCTCCGATTTTTTATGACCATACACAGAAAATTCAAATTTTGACCATTTTTCTTCTATCGCTCCTATCTATGCAACAGATGATCATTACTAAGCATTCAAGCGTGCTTATCGTTGTCGTATGTTTATGTTTTTTTGGTAAAAAATGCGCTTTTGATTGACAGTTATGCCATCATTATTAGCACACACTTAAAAAACTATGGGAGATTGGTGATCCACACCTTCACACAAAAACTCGCCCATTTCTGGAATCTATACTCTGTAAGCCTAGTGCTGAAGAAGGTCACTTTCGCGAAAACGCTCTAGACTGACCTTACCTAATTTGTAGAGATTGGTTGGTTTCAATGAATCAAAAACTTCAAGACATTCAGAAGAATAACATGTTATTAAAATATCCCTCAATGTTTTGGAAAGGTTGGCAGTTTGAAGAGGAAAGGGCAGGTAGAATACTTTACAAAATCGCAGATGACTCGCATGTGTTCCAGTTCAACAGCGAGGCAGAAGGAGAATCTTACGCCGACGAAAATGTTGTCGACATTGATACAGAGCTGACAACTGAGCGAAACTCTCTGATTTCCTACATAAGGAATCCAAGCAAACTGCCTAGTTTCAATGAGGAAATGTCCAGGAAGTCCATTGCTGATCTTCAGGTTGCTGAAGATTTCAAAGCTGCTAAATTCACTAACATGGATATGAACAAAAGGAAGGTGTTAGTACAAAGCATAGCTACTGCTCTTACAAGGAAACGATACTCAATGTCCGTGGCCTTTTAAGATGAGATGCATACGGTTACACTCGTCTTCGAACGCTGATTCCGAATCTGACTTCCATTTCTGCTAATTGTTTCTCTGAAAGAAGTTATAGCGAAATTTGAGCCAAGTTTGGCCGCCCAAGGAAAATATTGTCATTGAAACGGCCTCTACTGCGGTCACGTTCTGGTCTAGTAAGTAGTGCGATAGCCTCATGAGTTGACGCAAGTGTAGGTTCAAATCCTTTTGTGTTCTTTTCTTACCTTTGCACTGCCTCACTTGTTCAAGAAAATTCACTCGAATTATGATCACTGGATACATTTTAGCGCAAACAATAATCTATTCCAAATTTACACATTTTTTAAAGAGTAAAAGCGTTCACTCAGCTCGAAGATGTGAAAGAAGGTTAACTGAGGCAAGGCAAAAGTGAAAAACACAAGGGGTTTCGAACCTACACCTGCATCGACTCATGAGGCTACTGCACTAACCACTAGGCCACAGCCCAGCGTGAGTGTTGGTGCTTCTACCTTATTTCACTGGGCAGCCAAACTCTGCGCGATCCATCATAACATTTTTGAAGCGATTAGCAGAAACGGAAGTCAGATTCGGAATCAGCGTTCGAAGTCGAGCGTAATGGTATACATCTCATCTCAAAAGGCCACGGACACCGAGTATCGTTCCCTTGTTAGATCCCGACTGGATTGCGAACCCAACTCTGTGCTTTATGCTTTTTGAAAGTTATTCGCCTTGTGACATTATGACCTATGATATTGAAAAAAAAACAACGCGCAGCATAGTATCTACTTTTTTCGGCTATTCCGCAGATGCTGTTAAAGAAGAAGTTGAGCAGCTTTCTCATCAGTTAACAGGACGTATGCCAGAGGAGGTGAAGCCAGAGTTCGATAAGGCCCAAAAAAGTATGCAAAATTTCCTTCCCGTGTTGCGAAAGCATATGCGATCTCGCTCTTTCCCCATTAATTACCGCACAAATCTGATGGACTTACTAGCAAAGCTAGTTTCCATTCCGACTAGCATGGCAGAGGTGGAGAAAGAAATTTCCTATCTACTCTGTTATCAGAACAAAACGCAGAAGTCGTACAACGATGGAGCATCTAAGCAATTACTTAAGCTCTGTCAAAATTCTACTGAACATATTGTTATCTAAAAACTTCATTTAAAGGATTGGTATAAGTGGTCCAGACAGGCTGTTACCGTATGAATTTTTGAAATATCCTAAAAGATGGTATGAAGAAATTGGTCACCTACCTGCTGACTTTCCTGTTGCTACCAGAGGGCCAGGAAAAAAATCACAGAAGCGCTTAGAAAAAGAAGAAAGTTTCAAATCGATTTTCGACTCAGAACGCTTTTGCACGCAATTCTACTTCTACTCCGATGACTTTTTGGAGGAAGAAGAAGATTTTTCAGGCAGCGAACTTGTTGTCTCTGACGTTAGCGATAGTAATATTGTTGATGATGATGTGCAGGAACTGAAGTTGCTTCTAACTTGTACATCTTTTGGGATAAACCTTATTGCTTTCGTTTTTGTTGATGCAATGAAACAGGAGCACAGATCTTCATAAAGTCAATTTTTTAAAAAATTTTAATTTCTTTCAAAATTTTTTAATTTTTTTTTCAATTTGTGCCTAAATAAGGTGCAAATTAGAGCTCTTCATACCACGCTTTTTTACCTTTTCTCTCTTCCTCCTCCCCCCCCCCCCCTTAGACTCACATAACCCCTTCACCCTGGAAGGTCGGAAACAGCCGAGATCCCCTTCACCTGGGGAGAGCCCGGCTCCCCCTATCGCACCTATGACCCCGACCCCATCTGCCTAACTCCTCGACGACGTCCACTACTATACCCAGCCGAAGCTAGTGTTTCCGTATTCTTTCCACACTGTTATGCACTTGATGTAATGCACATTCTCGCTCTGTCCGTTCCTCTCGCTGGCTGGAATGTGCTTTTTCGGCACTTTCTCGCAACCGTGCCGTTACCCCAGCCAATGTTTCCTAAACGTCATGCCATAGGCATGATCTGCTGTGATATGAGTATTTTATCGCCCAGAAGTATGTAACCTTACTTCGCACACCTGTATTCAGCAGCATTCGACCACTGCAGAATGGGTGCATGTTGTCTGTACAATAAAGCTCCAGTAGCTTACGTGTTCTCTGAACACACACAGGAGCAACCATACTCCAATACAATGTTATGTAATGTTTTTTGTGTTATAGATTTGTTGATTTTTTTTGTCACTTATTGTATTCCTGTATAGGGGTAGAGGCGAAACAGGCTTAATAGTAACCCTTTATTATTTATTTATTATCGGAAATCGTCTGTAAAACTCAAAATCTGGCTCATGCGGAGTTTTCTTAGGAGCAAATAGCAAGACGTCTCATAATCATTATGTGCAAGTTCGATAAATTGTCGTGGCTGCATTGAAAACAGACTGTGGCTACGAAAACAGTTAACAAGAATGAGCTCTCATGGTGTCAAAACATTGCTGTGCATTCCTTAAAGGCAGTGGATCAGCAGAATGGACCCCTGTCAGATTTTGGTAGTATTAGGTAGTAAATCCCCGAGTACACCGTAGCCCCAATCCCACCCTCCATCTCATGCTCCAAGTCCCGTAATGCAGATTCAAAACTCCACCAATGACGCCTACTCAATGGAAGTGGGCGGGGTTGGTGGAGTTTTGAATCTCCAGTACAGGACTTAGAGAATGAGATGGAGGGTGGGATTGGGGCTACGGTGTATTCGGGGGGTCTACGACCTAACACCACCAAAATCTGACAGAGATCCATTTTACTGATCCACTGCCTTTAAGTTCCAAATTTATAGTGTGGTATGCGCACATAAAAATTGTTATTGGTTCATAACTGAAAAAAAACTGTGAGAATTCTTGTCAAGATCAGTGTTATGATAGTTGTTTTCCACGCGTCCGCAAATGAGGGCTGAACTGCCAAAAAAGATCCGAAGATGTAAGGAAAAAGCTCAGTTTCTCTCTTACATGATTATACAGGTTGTTTGTCAATAAAGTTCAGCCAAATAGTAAGTAGTTTAGTTCAGCACGGATACAATTCTCAAAAAATAGAATAATCAAAACTAACAAGGAAACCGTGTCGAGTCGAAGTGGCCTTTCCAGATGAGACCCATACTGCTTTGTACAGCATTAATCGGTGATTCCAAATCTGCTTTCCAAATCTGCCAAGCGCCTCTGGACGCCAAGTTATGCTAGTTGTTTAGGTCAAAAAATTGAACGCAAAACTGAAGCAAAAATCGCCCAAATTTGCTCAAATGGCCTAGTGTCAAGTATCAGAGCTGTTTATGCAATGGATACATTTTATTCAATACTAGCTGGCTTACCCGGCTCCGCCGTATCCGGACCAAACTTGGCACACATACACTTCGGGCCCCGGCGGGTGTCACAGTCCACTTTTCGTTATCGATCGATGTCGATTTTACCGATTTTTATCGATTTTTTTGCAGAGTTCACCTACAGGGCTAGGAGTTGGCACAGGGGGGAAGTGAGCATGGGGATTCCGAATACAATATTAGTTTTCAGAATTATCGATTACTTTTATTGATTTTATCGATTTTTTGTAAATTTTGACATGCGAGGCTGGGATTTTGCACAGGGGGTAATCGAGCATGCTGATTACGAACACAATATTAGTTTTCGGGATCGTTTATTACTTTTATCGATTTTATCGATTTTTTTGCAAAGTTTGACCTGCGGGGCTGGGAGTTTGCACAGGGGGGTAATCGAGCATGCAGATTACGAATACAATATTAGTTTTCAAGATCGTTTATTACTTTTATCGATTTTATCGATTTTTTGAAAATTTGAGCTAGGGGGCGGGAATTTGGCACAGGGGTGTAATCGAGCATGCAGCATGCTCGATTACCCCCCTGTGCCAATTCCCAGCCCCCTAGCTCAAACTCTGCAAAAAATCGATAAAATCGATAAAAGTAATCGATAATCCTGAAAACCAATATTGTATTCGGAATCCCCATGCTCGATTACCCCCCTGTGCGAACTCCCAGCCCCGTAGCTCAAACTTTGCAAAAAATCGATAAAATCGATAAAAGTAATCGATAATCCTGAAAACCAATATTGTATTCGGAATCCCCATGCTCGATTACCCCCCTGTGCCAACTCCCAGCCCCGTAGGTGAACTCAGCAAAAAAATCGATAAAAATCGATAAAATCGATATCGATCGATGACGAAAAGTAGCCTATGACACCCGCCGGGGCCCGAACTGTATGTGTGCTAAGTTTGGTCCCGATCGGTTCAGAAATGGAATTTTCTATTCGGAACATACGTACAGACATACAGACAGACAGACAGACATACAGACAAACAGACATTCAGCTTTATATATAAGATGCTAATACTTGGCACTGCTTTATCTGAGCGCTGGAAAGATTGTAACAATCAATTTTACCTAAATTCTGCATTCATTTTTCGTTCCGAAGAACGGTCATAACTCGGCGTCCAGAGGCGCTTGGCAGATTTAGAAGGCAGATTTGGAATCACCGCTTATTACCCTTCCAAGCAGTATGCGTTTCATCTGGAAAGGCCACTTCGACTCGACACGGTTCCCTTGTAAGGTTGTTTTGCAAGCCCTTAATTTCAGTCTTCCCCAAACCGAATTTTTTTGCCTAATTGTGATGCGAACACCATAAATCACCCATTTTGCTTGCAGACAAACAGCTTGTACTGTTAGTACATCTGAATTGGAGCAGCGGTTTCGTAACTAATAGGTAAATTGATGGACAAGGCAATCAGTAAACTTAGATTCTTTTGAATATCCTTTCCTTTTAGAGTGACCTTTTTTGCTTTTTGAGAAGTGCAATTCATGATTTAGGAATAACGCTCATTACTGATGAAGGAATCTGCTGTTGTCGCTTTATTGCTGTTTGAGCTTCCACAGCTTCCACATGAAAAAATCAATTGTAATCTAGTACTATCCAAGTTTATCTTCACACAAATAGGCTTCAGCAAGTTGCTTACCGAATGCGCAATCTGTTGGGAGATATGTTTAATGACATCATTAGATATAACAGTGTTCCAGCTCTTTCAAATTCAGGACATAGTTGCTGCTAAATTGGTGACAACGGACATGGCTTTACAATGGATTTATTGGGTACACCTATGCGCCACAGTACTTACAGTACCGCTATACTCGCTGCTTCTTGTGGCGATCTTACTGAAGAAAGGACTAACACAGTTTGACGCTCTTCTCGTATCGCAGGCAAGCCCAAGATAGTATATTATCAATATAAGACACCCTAGCGGCGGCTGAATTGTCAGATTGTTGACAAAAATACAGTCTAAGCAAAGAGTGAGAAGCGGTTTAGTTAATTTGAGGTAAGATCATCATCGATTTCCATGAAATCAAGGGTTATGTGTTCATCGATTAGTGATATTAAATTTATCATCATAGTGACAATTGTCTCTTCCGCTGCGAAATTCTCAAATACCACCTAGGTTTCAGTACGTGCAACTAATTTATGTTATCAATATTTTTAAAGCAAAGAAAAGTTTACCACGAGGTGGCATCTTTCCTGCCTTTGCTTTATACGAAAGCTGGGACACTTGGCTCGCTCCTACATACTCGATAAAGCTCGAAACCCCGCCACTTCTATGCGAGATTTCCCTGCGCTCTTTTTTTGCAAGTTCATTATAGCGCTCGCAATCGGCATACTCACTCACTCCCCATTCTCCCTAACCACGGCGGTCCACCTCACAGATGAAAAAACCAGAATTATATAGCATAGACCGTTGCTACTTTTGCTCAGTATGCTCGCTTGTCCCGGCCAATTCCAGCGTTCCAGTTCAAGCTTTGCTAACAAGTCGATAAAATCGGTATAAAACGATAAGGAAAAGTGGCTTATGGCACCCGCCTCGTCCTGAAGTGTATGTTTATAAAACTTTGGACGTATTTGATTAAGGCACACGTATGTTTTCGGGCCTATACTCCTAAATTCTAAGGAGGCGTAACGGTAGCTACGCCCGCGAAAAAAGTTCTTACAAGCTAGTTTGAATTTTTAGAAATTTTCGAAAATCTTCAAAAATTTCAAACAAAAATGAATTTTGAAGGCTAGAATACACTGAATAAAACTGTTTCAAAAATACATTGAAAATGTAACTGCTTCAAGTTCATAACATAAATGGGTGCAGTTGAAAATTTCCTAATAAGGAGGTCACTTCATCTAGCGACGGGTGAGAACACAGTGTTTGAGCATCTTTCATGATAAGGTCTCGGCCATAAGGGCAACCACCTTCCTGTGGGATCGGACTTTACTTCGATTTGGTCACTATTTTTAGGGTGCGGCTGACATATTGTCACTTCTTATATGCGATTTTTTCGAAAGTTTCCGTAGATTTGGGATCGCTAGTAACTGGATGTGGGAGAATCGTTATGTCTTGTCCAACGCTATTGTTTTGTTTTCTTATTACAATGTCAACCTCAGATGTTTTGGCATAACCATGTTTTCCGTACTTAGATATATAACAATATGTCGAGGAGGCACAAAGATCGAGACGGTAAGCAACTACAGAGTTGTCTCACGAGTTTCGTCTAAATGATTTTCATTCCAGTAGCTCCCATTTTCTTACTTCCCTATTAAACTCTGGAGTATTTTTGAATAGAGCAAAAACTTAACAGAGTGGTGCCTAGAAATTCACAAATTCGTTTCACATCGAGTTTGTTTGAAATCTAAAAACTTCAAAAAGCGCAAACGAAAAATTCAGAGTCTGCCTAATTTCTAGAAACCTCTACCTTGTTTACGCATATACACTCTTCATCTAACATTCGCCCAATTGCTGTATCTTTTTCCGCTCTAGAAAGTGGAGAAAGAAACTTGACATGTATACAGGGTGTCCCAAAAAGTGTGCACACTGTTTGATTGTAAATAACTCTCTTGTATTGAAGTGTTTCGAGAAGCTTTAGGTACCATTTTGTAGAGCGAGGTTCAACTTAGATTTACAGTGTAGAGCGAATCACTCATTCTTACTGTAAGGGTACGGTAGAAACTTCCAACATATGGTGTTACTGTGAAAAATGAGGCCGTTTCAAAAATTTTCAAAGAAATGTGAAAATTTGTGCAATAGGGTTTTCATGGACCCTGAGTTCAATATCCAACTCTATACAAGGTTGAGAAGCTTTCTGAACGGTGTAACCACACTTTTTACGAAAAAAAACTCTGCTACTGCTCACCTCGCACAATTTTTTGATGAAGCATTACGAAGAGTTGAGAACTTCACATTTAGAATTAGCGACTCTAGTTAGCCCAGTGTGAGAGTTTTCAGGTTGTTTTGGTTTCTTTTTGGAACGAAATATGGCCTTTCATGGCTCAAAACCCTCTTCAAAGTTTCTACCGTAATCCTACAGTAAGAATGAGAGATCGGCGATCCGCTCTACACTGTAAATCTAAGTTGAACCTCGGTCACAAAATGGTACCTAAAGCTTCTCGAAACACTTCACCACAAAAGAGTTATTTACAATCAAACAGTGTGCACTTTTCTTTTGAGACACCCTGTATATGAAAGCACAGCGCTGTTCTCCCATAGATAATTATACAACATGAGCCTCTAAAAGTTTGATTACGATTTTTAGCCTCTAAAAGCGATAGAAAAGTGACATTTTCCTATTTTCAAGCCTGTTTCAGTTTCTCAATTTTTAGCCATTAAAAAACTGCAAGTGCGCCTGTCAATTTCAAATGAGAATGCATATGAATGAAGAAGTTAGAGGTTTTTAAAAGTTGTTTAGACGGGTTTCTGATTTTTTTTTTTGAAATCTCGGGCATACAGAAACTTTTGAATTTCGAGCACCGCCTTGTAGAGCATGCTTTGCTCTATCAAAAAACACATCGAGGGTCCTTTAAGAACCAAGAAATTTGGGAGTTAGTAAAAAGTGAGAACGGGCTGAACTTGGGACCAATGTAATGCATTTCGAACACCTTAAGCAAATGTTAAAAACATTTTCGACTTTTGAAGCTTTCCTGTTGCCTCACCCTTTCCAGCCACTCTCATTCGGTCACTTATTGCTTTCATTCTACTAATCATAACTTTTTACTTTAGCTTTTATTTCAGCTTGTGAAAATAGTCCCTTGGTACGTCTTAGTATGTGCGCACTGGGGTGTCCCTTTCATTGCTGTGGCACCCTCTATGGCGTTTCTCAATGTAACCCTCGGAGATAATCTGGAGCTGCTTATAGACCAAACAAACCTTGAGGTACCAATATCGTTTTATTTTGATTATCAGCACTCATGTCCAATGTCCTGAAAGAACTTCTCCACCATTTAACAAAATTGAGTTGTTTTTCTTCCTTTAAAAAAGTTTCCAGCTCTCGATAGACGGAATCCAAAACTTTCCGTCGCCTGAATCACTGATACATTTTTGAACCTGTAATAGCTCCAAAGTCTCACTTCCAATCCCCTCTTCGCTTGACAATAGTTTGTTGATTACTTTACTTGCATGCCTTGAGCGCGATGCGATATGTGGTCTACCTCGATCGGCGTTGCGAAGACTTTGTAGAGGGAATCCGATTATGGTCCAAGGGGCAAACTCACAACAGCCGTTTTGAAATTAGTGTTAACGAGCTGGCAAACCCGACTCCGCTCGGCACTGTCAATAATGTATTCGAATCAGCATGTTCACTTAGCCCCTCCCCACCCTGCACAACCTGCGCAACCTGCATACCCTTCACGACTTGCACAACCTGCACAACCCGCACAACCTGCACAACCTCCACCCGAATGTGCACAAACACGCAAACGTACTCACAGATTTTCTGCTTTATATATATAGAGATTGTCGATTACTCAAGCACCAGAATGAAATAGCAATTGCCTCTGAAAAGGTTACGGAAACCAAAGTTTAGGACGAAATCAGTCATCCAAAAACTGCTAAGAGGTGCTGAAATAGATTGTGATTTCTCGACCTTCCGCGTACATATAGTATTAGCGACTTTTGAATCTCGTTATCAAATAAGCCTGTATATCTCTACATTAGACTACGTTATGCTTCGAATTTCGATTGTTACTTGAGGAGCAGACTTCATGAAAAAACGGAGTAGAAGCTTGATTGCTTTTGATGACTTATAAAATGCAGGCTACCTTTTGATAGTAACGTGCTTGTGCAATTGCAATCGCTTTTATAAAAGAAATTGCAGCTTATTATTCTAACGACACTTGTATATTCCACGACTGAAGCGTTCATCTCCGCCGTATGCTACACATTTCTAATCCGTTACGTCTTGCGATGTGCACCTTGGTAAACCTAAAAAATCATCGTCTCCAAAGTGACATAACTCGGATTGCACATCACAGTGGTTATGTTCAGGAGAAAGCGGCAAGCCAATCGTCTCGCCTTCCAATGCAGTGCTCCAGTGTTTGCTCTTCTTCTAGTCTCCACTTCGCATATAGCTTCTCATATCCTCCCTTGGGTAAGATTTTATTCTTCCTTTACAAGACATGAAACATTTTATTTTCTATTAGAGGAATGACGTACCGCTACTCAGGCAAATATATCTGCTAATCGATGTTACTCTATCATGTATACATCCATGGGCATATTTCGCTTTCAACAATGAAATGAGAGCCAGAGTAGTGAAGATAGCAAGATGCAAAAAAGTCAATCAGGTTACAACAACTCCAGCCATACAGGTTAAACCATTGAAGAGAGGAAGCCGAAAGGGTTGAAAGAGCGTCATCTGGTACAGGCAAATAAAGCTTGCCATGTTGCTTTCTCACCTGTTTACATGATCTAGTACCAACAGAAATTGGAAACGAAAATACTTTGGATTTGCTCTGAACATCAGTGAATGATGATTAAACATTATACAGCATTGATAGACCTCAGTATTCGAACAAGAGTCTTCTGAGTAGTTCGAAATCAACAATCATTGGCTCGAAAGAGAGACTGAAACCGAATTAGATCAAATGCACTATAGAGAAGTCCCTAGTTACTCTTGCGTTGACTAGAAGTTCTGGTCAGTTGAATAATAAACAAGGTTGTTTTGCAGATGGTACGCCACATCTGAAAGTCTGCATAAAGATGTCAGAGAGAGAGAGAAGGAGGAAGGGCCGTAGTCAGAATGAAGAAAAAAGGTGTTCAAGAAAATACAGCACATTAAAGGCAGTGTCCGGATAAGGTGGGGGTTGGGATTTCAGTGCCATGCGAAAGTCCCCCCCCCCTCAGACACAGCATCGCGCAAGTAAGAGGTTATAACGTACGACCTAAAGCAAGGAACGATCAGGAAGTGGGAACACTTACGCCTTGGGGGGGGGGGAGGTGGTGCTCCGACCTTTCGAATTCCTCCTATGCGACAGAGTACAGTCTGCTCCATTCGAAATCAGGCCGAACTGTCGGCGTAAATTTGCGAGCTCGCACCGCTAGCGGTCTGCGCTGCGTATGCGAGCTATCGGAGACAGCAAAAGGATGAAGAGAGAGCAGAGAAGCAGGCCGTTGGCGTGACCGCGAAACCCTAGCGACGCGGAATCCCGCCATGCCAATTTTGGCCTGGTTAGGATTGGAGCAGAGTATACGCATGCCGCCGCAATCAAACATAGGGTCCCGCAGCGACTCTGCATCTCAGCCTTGGGGGAGGAGCCGTCGAATTTCAAATTCTAAGGCTTCGGAAATGCATGGCTCTCGCCATTTTCGCGCCTTCTAATGTGGATTTTCAGGTTCAGCGATGCGGATAACCCTCGGTAAGTGGATTTTCTAAAAATCGAGTTTTTGCCCGAATACTGTCTTTAAAGGTAGCGTCCAGGCAGATCTGCACCTATGGGGATTTTATAAAGTACTTCTGGGGTTCTAACTGAGGCACTGCTCAAGCGGCAGCGCAGGTAGTGCTCTAACGGCTGGGATATTCCCCTCGAAACTGGACCCCGCGATCGTATTCGCATGGATTCATGGCAGTTTCGCGCCAGGGCACACGCTTTGCGCCATGAATCCATGCGAAACACGATCGCGGGGTCCAGTTCCGAGGGGAATATCTCAGCTGATAGAGCACTACCTGAGCTGCCGATTGGGCAGTGGCTTAGTTAGGGCCTCAAAATCACTATCCACGTGAGATCCCCATGTGCCCAGGCTTGCCTGGACGCTGCCTTTAAAGGCACCGTCCACTCAAAACGTGGTCGATGAGATTTTGATGCCTAACACTAGCAAACGTTCCAACTGTATACTTGCCCAACTCGCGCTGCCAGAAGTTCCTTTCCAAGCGAGAAAATCGTTTCAAAAATTGCTTTGGATGACGGATTCGCAAGTTGACTCCTCCCCTTTGAGTCAGTTTGACGTACGTCCTTCCGGTTTGAGCGCACCTAACCAATCATCGTTCCGCACAACTCTCACTGCGGGTTCTGCGAAACGGGGTTTGCCAGAGTTTTCGCGGATTCTGGACTTGATATTTCGGAATCAAGGACATAAGAAGGCCCCTGGACGAAAAAAACATGGAAGACGAGAATCTGGACGGTGCCTTTAAGGCAGCATGCATGACGACGACTGTTTCGAAACATAAGGTCGAATAAACGATACCACCGCAACAACCTGAGTTTGGCATATTGACATGCAAAATTACTACACATGTTGTTAGTTCTATAGCCTTAGGATCGCATACACTAACATCCCGTGGGGAGGGGATCGCAGCTTAAAAGAAAGCTTCACATTTGGAAGTTCCAGGTATCTGGATTTCACGCTGTTTACCTGTCCGTAAGTATTCCTACTATCCTTTACTATGAACATGTTGAACAGGAGCGAGAAGCTGTACAAACCGCATTTTCCAGCTTTTGTATGACCCCTGATGATCCCCGGCGCTTTTCTTTAAAGTTATTTTTCTTCCTCCAAAGTTAACGAAAAACTTCCAGAGTTGTGCAGATTATCTAACCCAACTGTGCTAAGCATGTTGCTGATAAGAACAAATGATGTTTCGGGAAATCGAATTTTTCGGTAAACCCCAAATTTCGACCTGTGGATCATCGAAAATTTCATTACTTCAAAACATCATTTGTTCTTATCAGCAACATGCTTAGCACTGTTGGGTTAGATTATCTGCACAACTTTGGAAGTTTTTCGTTAACTTCGGAGAAAGAAAAAAGACTTTGAAAAAGCGCCGGGGATCATCAGGGATCATACAAAAGCTGGAAAATGCGGTTTGTACGGCTTCTCGCTCCTGTTCAACATGTTCATAGTGAAAGATAGTAGGAATACTTACGGATAGGTACACAACGTGAAATCCAGGTATCTGGAGTTTCGAAATATGAAGCTTTCTTTTAAGCTGCGATCCCCTCCCCGCGGCCATGTTAGTGCATGCGGCCCTTAGTATTGCATGCATTAGCATCCCCGGAGAGGATCCCAATTTGAAAGAAAGCTTTGCATCCTGAAGCTCCAGATTTGGACTTCACGTTGTCTACCTATCCGTAAATTTCCCGCCTTCTTCACTATGATAATATTGAACAGGAGTGAGAAGCTGCAAGTTGCATATTCCAGCTTTTCGCGTGATCCCCTGATGATCCCCAGCGACCGACAGCCTTTTATTCAAAGTCGTTCTTTCTTCGAAGTTAACAAAAACATTCCAAAGCTGTACTGATTGCTTAACCCAACAGTGCTAAGCATTTTGCTGTTAACAACAAATGATGTTTTGAGATATCGGATTTTTCGATAAATCCCAATTTTCGATCTGTGGTTCATCGCAAACTTCATAATTTCCAAACATTATTTGTTCTTATTAGCAGCATGCTCAGCGCTGTTGGGTTAGATGATCGGTAAACTTTGGAATGTTTTCGTTAACTTCGAAGGAAGACTTCAAAGAAAATATGTTCAGCAGCGGGGATCATCAGAGGATCATACAAAAAGCTGAAATATGCGGCAAGTATGTGCAGCCTCCGCTCCTGTTCAATGTGCTCATAGTGGAGGATGGTGGGAATGCCTACGGATAGGTAGACAGCGTGTCCAGATATCTGTGTGAGAGTAAAATAATTTTATAAAAGTCAATTTACAAGTGCCGGTAATCGTGCCGACTGGTGCCGTGAGGCTCCTCACTTCCAAAAATCCTTTTGAATTGTTATTGTCATTCTCTTACCTACACGAGAACTGACAGCGAGAGGATGTGCTCCTCGTTCATCACGATTCTTCCAAATGCGTGGGAAGAAGGCCTCCGTTGAAAAAAAAGGGGTTTGGCCATATGTAGGTCCTACTAACCTCTTCACTTCCCAAACTTTCTTGATTAATGCATATTTTATGCTTATGCTTATTTCAGGAATTTGAACAATCCCTAAAATATAAGTCCGTGCTGTTTATTAGACCTGTTCTAAAATCGTTCAGATAGACAAACTATTCAGACACTATCCGATGCAGAATTTCTTCCTTTTTCCAGCACTCAGACAATCGCCGGGGGCAGGCGGTCCGCAAACTCGCGTTTTTCTGCAGGCGATCAGCAGAATTTTGGGGCGTGGCCAAACTTCAGCGGGCGGCACTTCCTTTACTGTCTAATGTTCTGCCAGCGGGCAGCAACACAGAATTTTCTGCAGGCGCTCGTCAAATAATCTCTTTCAGCGAGCGCTGGTCAAATTTTCAGCTGGCGCTCGGACGGTTTTTAAGCAGTTTCGGGTGTACGACGAGCAAAGGTGAGACTCTACATGGCAGAGGAGTCATCGATGGTTTAACTACTCGCAGAGGAGTCATCGATGGTTTCACTACTCAACTACTTTCTCTCAGCAAAAAGTACCTGGGGGCTGCGCGGTCCTCCATAAAGGACCGTGCGGCCCCTGAAAATTTTGCATATTCTCGCGGAAAGTCCGCGAGAATGCGGCCACTGCGCCGCAGCTAATCTGCAAGGAAACCGCAATTGTTCTTCAAGCATTCGTTCAAAATTTCGCTAAAATTCTTCCAAATATCCGCAAGCGGACCGCAAGAAATCAGCGAACTATTTTTCCGGTGCCCGCTTGCCCAAAAATGGCATGGTCGCCTGTCCCCGGCGATTATCTGAGCAGCTGTGTTTTCGTTATGACTGTTTTGACGAGCGCTAAGATAATTGCCGAAAACTAGAACCCTTCATTTTTACCATGTCTGATCGCTAATTTACAGAATTTTCATTTCAGACTTTCAAAGGTGCTCTAATAACCACCTGATAAGGCAAACATTTTGCGAATTAATACAAGTATTTGCATCTCTCTGGCATGCTTTCTACTACTTTTCTAGAATTACTGAAAAAATTTTTTAATGTGGCCAGATTTTACATTTGGCTCATTATAACCTCGCAAAACTTCAGACGTTGAACAATTTAGGTATCATTCGATGCATCTTTTTCTCTCTGACAACTACCCTTTCTTCGCCAAACATGCGACTTTTGCAGAAAAATCGCTGTACTTCCCAATTTTACGGGTGCGCAAGATTGTAGTCGAAATCGCAGATTTCACTCACGTTTTCGCGCCACAATCGCTCATTTACTTCGTTATACAGTGATGGTAAACCGAGTTTAAGAACTTCAGTATTTTGGGATTTTGCAGTGTTTGGTGCAATTGTGTGTCACGCGTTCTTTCCTCAAATCTCAATTCTCCGGTAAGATAATTCAGCAAAAATTTTAGAGGAATCCCAAAAATGCAAAGAATTGCATTAATTTGGAAAAGGTTTGCCTTATCAGGTGCTTATAAGAGCACCTTCAAAAGTCTAAAATGAAAACTCTGAAATAGCGAAAGTCAGACATGGTGAAAATGAAGGGTTCTAGTTTCCGGCAATTATCTCAGCGTTCATCGAAACAGTCACAACGAAAACACAACTGCTGGAAAAAGGAAGAAATTTTGCATCGGATAGTGTTGAACGGTTTGTCTATCATTATTCTGAATGATTTTAGATTTTCAGGTCTAAAAAACGGCAAGAACTTTCGGAACCCACCTAATATATCAAAAAACTATATATAAACTACTCATATATCAAAAACTAGCTGATATACCCGGCTCCGCCGTATGTTCCGAATAGAAAATTCCATTTCTTAGCATGCTGATCACCCCCACGGGGGTGATCAGCATGCTCGATTACCGCCCCCCCCCCCCCTGTGCCAACTCCCAGCCCCCTAGCTCAAATTTTGCAAAAAATCGATAAAATCGATATCGATCGATGACGAAAAGTAGCCTATGACACCCGCCGGGGCCCGAACTGTATGTGTGCTAAGTTTGGTCCCGATCGGTTCAGAAATGGAATTTTCTATTCGGAACATACGTACACACAGACAGACAGACAGAGAGACAGACAGACAGACAGACAAACAGACATTCAGCTTTATATATAAGACTAGCTGGCTTGCCCGGCTCCGCCGGGCCTGCCAGCTAGACCCGTGTACGTATGTTCCGAATAGAAATTTTTATCTCTGAACCGATTGGGACCGAACTTTGCACACATACACTTCGGGGCAGGGAGCGTGTCACAGCCCACTTTTCGTTATCGATCGATGTCGATTTTACCGATTTTTTGCAAAATTTGAGCTAGGGGGCTAGGATTTTGCACAGGGGGGTAATCGAGCATGCTGATCACCCCTTCGGGGTGATCAGCATGCTCGATTACCCCCCTCTGCCAAACCCCAGCCCTCTAGCTCGAATTTTGCAAAAAATCAATAAAATCGATATCGATCGATAACGAAAAGTAGCCTATGACACGCTCCCTGCCCTGAAGTATATGTGTGCCAAGTTTGGTCCCGATCGGTTCAGAAATAAAAATTTGTATTCGGAACATACGTACATACATACAGACAGACAGACATACAGACAGACATACAGACAGACAGACAAACAGACATTCAGCTTTATATATAAGATTCAAATTGAGTAGTTTTGGTTTTTATCCTAAGCTTGATGTTCACTATTTACCATGGAGTAGGCAAATGATTCATTGAGGATATCAGGTTTGAGAATTTTTTTACGGTTATTCTATACACAATTATACAGGGTGCGGCAAAAGTCTGGGAGCCTAGTACTTTTTCGTACAAAACGAGAAGGGAAGTACCTAGAAACGAAAAATTGGGCGCACACATAATTAGAACCATTGCAGATACAACCCAGTTCTTTTGCGAAACTGCCTCTTTTGGCTTCCACGCAGCCCACCAGAATCTTGGCAAGTCCACCTGTCATGGCACGCAGGTGGTCGTAATGGAATTCGCCCCATGCCTTCACAATGACTGCTTCTTTTACCTTAGCAAATGTGCAGCACGAAGCAAGCTTTAATCACAATATGCTTCCAAAAGAATTTTTTGCATTGCTTAGGAATAAAAATATTGGATTTTCAATTAGAAGCATGTGTACGTCGCATACCGGAATTTTGGCTACAATTGCGCGAACAAAAACTTAAAATTATCGCTTAGAAAGTATAAAAAGTGTTCCCATGGCCGAATTTCAGTAGATTCTAATCTAGAAGACGTATGCAAAAAATGCAGCCTTGGTCCCAGTGCCTGTTGAGCATTCTATAGCTTTTAAATTTGTTCTGAAGACGGATTTCCACTGGCACGTAGGTACCATTCGCAAACTTTTATTTTCCGTTCATGCAAGAAGAGCTCCTGGCAAAAGCAAAACTAGGATACAATAGCGCAAAGCTTTTTCTATGTTGTGTGCATCGAAGTTTTGTAAATTATTAACAGCATCTCTAGCTACAGCAAAAATTGTAAATACTAAAGAGTCTGGTTTTTTCGCTTTGCAAAAGTACTAGTTCCCCCACGATGGTTCGCCGCCTCAAAGTGGCGTGGGGGTGGCCCTGGGTGTCAGCTACCTGCAGCCAGAGTTTAACCTCTGGTTCCCGGACGCCCAGCAAAGAGCGAACCGGGTCAGCTTCCGCCGTCTGACTAATAGGTCGTTAGGCGGGTCCCCACTCCACATAATGATGGTCAGCGATCGCCTGAATATGGTAGGCCTGAGCAGGCCTGGTAAGCCGACTCAGTGCCGGGGAAAAAATTTAAAACTCGAGCAGCAAGTAAAGGAATAAAGCCCTGTCATCAGACCCCGACTAAGGCGCCGGAAGGAAACAAGGCTGGTGGCAGGTTGCTCAGGGCGCCATTTGGACTGGACAAAAACGGCACACCTGCGACGACCCGCCATGGAGACTGCTTCATGCTCTGCACTTACAACGCCAGAACAGTCTCCACAGACGCCGACCTTCACGCTCTTCTCCACGCCGCAGGGCACATCAAGTACCACGTCATCGCCCTGCAGGAAACGAAGTCCAGGAAGCAAGACGTGCGACAGTTGAGCGATGGGACCCTCGTCATTCGTGGTGAGAAAGTTCCGTCGCGGAACGTGGGAGGCGTCGGCTTTGTCGTCCACCCAACGATCGTCCATCTCGTCGATTCGCATGAGATCCTGTCTCCCCGACTGGCCATCCTTCGTCTACACCCTCCACACCAGAAGACCATCAGCATCATCAACTGCTATTCTCCAACATCAGCAGCTGATGATTCGGAATTGGATGCTTCTTACGAGCATGTAGAGGAGGTCGTCCGCAACGAGAAGTCCTTGTACAAGTTTGTTGTGGGTGACTTTAACGCGAAAATCGGGATGAAACTAGAAGAGGAGTATAGGATCGGGAAATTTGGATTTGGGCTCCGGAATGATAACGGCAACCGTCTTATTGGGATCCTATCCGCCGCACGCCTGTTTCATGGAAACTCACTTTTCATGAGGAAAGAACAACGGCGATGGACATGGGAGTCACCCAATGGAACGACACATGCGGAGATTGACCACATACTCACCAACCGAAGATGGTGCCTACTTGACGTATAGGTAGTGCCATCTTTCTGCAGTGGTTCTGATCACCGCCTCCTACGAGCGAAGGTACGATTCAGTCAAAAGCTGGAAAGGAAGATTCGCCATCGCAGTCCACGAAGGAAGGAAGTCGTTTACGACGGTCAAAAGTTAGAGGAGCTCTTATCATGTTGTGAGTGGCCCATCGAGGAAGACCCAACAAAGGACTACGAGCTGCTTCTCAAAGGATTGGAAGCCTGGGGTATTGCGCCTCAACAACTCGTGCAAGAAACTTGGATCGCATCTCAAGCACCACCAAGGAATTGCTCGATAGAAGAAGATCCTTGAGACTGGATCCGAATGCATCTCACCTCGAGCGGTTGGTGGCAAATACCAGCTGCAGAACGGCATTGCAGGAGGATCTACGAAAGTACAGGCAAAGGAGGATTTTGGAAGCCGCTGAACAAAGACGAAGTCTGAAGAAATGCCGAAGGGACCTTTGCGACTACCACATACCACTGGGAGCGTTATTAAACGAAAATGGGATACCAACAACTTCCCGCCGAGAAATGGAATCGATCGCGAAGAGTTTCTACACCAACCTCTTCCGCTCATCAACACCCGTGCCAGACCCCGCTGTTCCCACTGGAGACACACCACTACGAATTCTTCCTGCTGAAGTACGCGTTCCAGACCATGAAGACGTCCACAGCTCCAGGACCAGACCATCTTTCCGTGGACCTGCTGAGAGCTGGAGGACACTGTCTACACGAGATTCTGGCGGCGCACCTAACATCTTATCTCCAGAAGGAAAGGATTCCCGACCAGTGGAGAACGTCAAGAACCGTTCTTCTCTTCAAGAAGGGCGAACGGGAAGATCTTCGAAACTATCGTCCGATATGCCTGTTGAGCGTGCTGTATAAGCTTTTCACCAAGATCATTCTCACTCGCATCTCAAGGACGCTGGATGAAGCCCAACCTCCAGAACAAGCTGGATTTCGCAAAGGATTCAGTTGCATGGATCACATCCAGACGGTTTCGAGGGTCATAGAAGTTTGCCGGGAGTACCGATTACCTCTCGCCCTAACCTTCGTCGACTACGAGAAGGCATTTGACAGCGTCGAGTTCAACGCTATCCTGTCAGCGCTAGTCGATCAAGGAGTGGATCCGTCATATGTGAGGACATTAGCCAACTGCTACAAGGACTGCACTACAACGCTACAGCTGTTCCATCGCCCCCTGACCGTACCAATAGGGAAGGGGGTCCGACAAGGCGATACCATATCGCCTAAGCTGTTCACGGCGGCCTTGCAGTGGGTGATGAAATCACTGGACTGGAATGAGAGAGGTATACGAGTTGATGGGAGATTCCTCTCGAATCTTCGTTTCGCGGACGACATCGTTCTCTTCTCGAGCAGTATCAATGAAGCCGAGACGATGTTAAAGGAATTGAACGAAGTAGGGAAGACGATTGGACTGCGAATCAATCGGAAGAAGACCCAGTTCATGAAGAACGGCCTAATTGAGGATACGGAATTGAAGCTGGAAGATTCCCCAATCACGGAGACCTCTTCTTACGTGAATCTAGGACGTTCAATGAACATGCAGAACGACTTGAAAGAAGAACTTAACAGAAGGCGAAGAGCAGCTTGGGCCGCTTACGGGCCTTTGAAAGAAGCCACCGACCAACTAACGGACCCTGCGCTCCGAGCTCATCTGTTCGATTCAACCGTTCTCCCAGCGCTCTGCTACGCAGCCGAGACGTGGGCTGACACTGCTGCCACGTCGAAAGCTCTTCGTACCACCCACAGAGCGATGGAGCGGAGTCTTCTGAAGTTTAACCGACGTGCGCAACATCTTGCCGGACTTCGCAGTTCTGATTTAAGAAGTATGTCCCGTCTACGAGACCCAGTCGAGTATGTTTCGAAGGTAAAGTACCGATGGGCCGGTCACATTGCAAGAAGAACAGACGACAGATGGACGTTACGAACGCTGGAATGGATCCCTCGCGATGTAAAACGCCCTCGAGGAAGACCCCCCACCAGGTGGGCAGATGTGTTCGTGGAAAGGATGGACCAGCTGAAAAACCAGCTGGAAGCGAATTTTACACCTAGATCTCGTGATCTTCGCCACTAACGACCGATACGAAAATCGTGGTTGACGCTTGCGAGGGATAGGAACGGATGGAAGCTGTGCTGCGGCCCGCACGACACGTGAGGACGGGCCAACTAAGTAACTAAGTAAGTAAGTAAAGTACTAGTTTGGTAATTTCCATTCTTACAAAAACATATGGCAGCCATTTCCAGCCAAATAAAGTGCATTTTATAGAGGGTGACCGCAGCATCATGTGGCATAAAACTGAAATCAAAACCATCAGTATATTTGTAATTGCAGTACTGCAAATTTAGGCTCCCAGAATTTTGCCGCACCCTGTAGTTTCCTCTACCGCTGCGTTTATCTGCGCGGTATTCTTATTTGTAAGGCACCTTGGATCGTTGCTCGTTAGTTCTGTGCGAGCGCACAAACCGTGATTGCAAAAATACGGATGACCGCTTGATTTTTCTTTTTCCTCTTAGACACAGTTGTATAGTTGCCGCTTTTCTTTTGGTTGCTATGAAGCATTTTCAGCTGTCCCTTATAATTGAGGGAGATGGCGCTATAGACAGTGAACACCAGGAAAAAGCATGTAGTAATCAAATTTGATCGCAATTAGGAGTCATTTCGAAAAAATGATTCTCACTGAAGAAAATCACGGTAACAAAATGATCCACCGCTTTAAGTCTTGTGATGGGCAAAGGACTGATTTTTCCGACAAACGTTCGAACTATGCGCTCCATCTAATTGTATTCATATGGATAGAAGGGGTACTAGGACGGAAGGGGTCACGAAGCATGCTCTAACAGCGATGTTTCACAAGTATGAGCATCTCGAAATCCTTTGGTCCATTGCACTTATATTTTTGTTGGAGGATAATTCAACTTACACAGCAAAAATCATATCCGCAAAGCGGTGGCGGTCCCAGGATTTCCGTCCGGGGGAGGGGAGGCGGCAAAAAAAATTTCAATGGAATTTTTGTGGACGTGGCTAACGCCACGCCCCCAAAAAAAGTTTTTTACAAGGCTAATTTGAATTTTTCAAAAATTTTCAAAAAATATTTCAATTTTTACAAGAATTACGAGTCACTTGCGCATTTTTACGCATATAAGTAACTAGCTGGCTTACCCGGCTCCGCCGTATGTTCCGAATAGAAAATTTCATTTCTTAAACGATCCGGACCAAACTTGGCACACATACCCTTTGGGCCCCGGAGGGTGTCACAGTCCACTTTTCGTTATCGATCGATGTCGATTTTATCGATTTTTTGCAAAATTTGAGCTACGGGGCTGAGTTGGCAGAGGGGTGTAATCGAGCATGCTGAAGTAGCCTATGACACCAGCCGGTGCCCGAAGTGTATGTGTGCCAAGTTTGGTCCCGATCGGTTCAGAAATGGAATTTTCTATTCGGAACATACGTACACACAGACATACAGACAGACAGACATACATACATACAAACAGACATTCAGCTTTATATATAAGATTTTCAAAAAGTTCGCGACCCATTCTCGGGGGGGGGGGGGCGCTCCCGCAAAGTGCTTTTCGAGCAATTAAGCGACTCCCATTTGGATCGAAGATGTTTGAAGTCGTTCTTCTAACAAAACTAATAGACATTTACGCCCTTCAATCTCCTTTACTTAGTATCATGCTCTGAAACAGCAGGAAAAATAGCTTTTTTCTATGACTATTTTACAAAATTCGCTATAGATCTATACTAGACCTATCGGTGACAAAGAGGCAGCAAAATTTGGCTGAAAAGGAGATACTGACTTTAAAAGAAAATATACTTGAGATTTTTTTGGCTTGATTATTTTTGCCCAGGTGAAAGTTGTTCCAAATAGAAGTGGACCTTAGTTTTGATCTGAAAAAGTTTATTTCTAGTAAGTATCTAAGCACGAGTTGTCGGTAGAGAAAAAGTGTTTATTTTATCTTCATTACAATGAGAAAAATGTTTTGCCTATTTCTATGAAGGAAAAGTTTCTTTGATTCAGCCAAAACCTTAAATCTGCTGACTACACCCTATCGCGATGCATGGCCTCAAATCTAATTGAGCTTGCCGATGAACGAGATGCTCCGAATATTCACAGGCGCATAGCGCTATTTGCCACAGCCTTAGATCAGGAGATTCTAAAACTGTCACCAAATTTATTACAATTTTGATACGCGCAGACATTGCTTGCTGGAATGGATTAGCATAAAGGCTTCAGAGCTCTAGGCCATGTGTGACAGGGATTATGGCACGTCGACAAACGCTATTTTTCATAGCGAGCGAGTTGCATTGCACATTTTGTACTGTAGCTATGAACGCGAGCAAGTCCATGTCCAAAAATAAAGAAAATGCGCTTGCGAACAAAAAATCGATGCAATAGATTTGCAACAGCCTAAAGGTCATGGAAACGTTGCGTGAAAACATCTCGAAGGGAATAGTAAACTAGCGCAAAAATATGTGTCCCAACTGATGAATAAACTAGAGATAAACCACAAAGGAAAGATCCCTCGCTGTCCTGAATTCGGTTCTGCACAAATATTCTGTATCTACACAAGTCTGGCTCAGTTATAATTATGCATGACTGCTTATAGAAAAATTTACTACGCTCAGTTCACTTACGTATGATTGCAAAATGCTCATGGTTACGTCTGCGCATAGCTATTCAATATGGTTACAGCTACGCACAACTACTATGTTATTCGCGCTTCACGGTAAAATAGAGCTAAATAATGTGCAACAATAATTATCACATAAAAATAATTGATGCATAATTATTACTGAAAAAATTGTGGACAAATGGGGCTGCTCGGACTATGGCAGAATATATCTCTGAGATTATTCAATCAAAGACATCACTATATTTGGTGAATGCAAATTTTGTTCAGTACCTTTTTTCTGAAATATTGGTTTTTCTTCAACCAAGAAATTTTTCCAATTACAGCACACTGTGAGTTGACTATATTATTGAACTAGCTTGCTTATCCGGCTCCGCCCGGCCCTGTCAAAAACTGTAATAAAGGTCCCGTCCCCATCCCTGTACAGCCTTTCCCTGCGCCCACTTCTACACTTCATTTCCTGTTTCCTGTGTTCTACACTTCATTTCCCGTTCCCTGTGTTGTTTTCGAGATCAGCATGCACACTCACCCCCCTGTGTAAACTCCCAGTTCCGTAGCTCAAACCTTGCAGAAAAATCGATAAAATCGATAAGAGTAGTCGATAATCCTGAAAACCGATATGGTATTCGGAATCCCCATGCTTGATTACCCCCCTGTGCAAACTACCAGCCGCGTAGCTCAAACTTTGCAAAAAAATCGATAAAATCGATAAAAGTAATCGATAATCCTGAAAACCAATATTGTATTCGGAATCCCCATGCTCGACGCAGATACATTGATACAGATACATTGATTTCTGCCATTAATTGACTAAAAATCCCAAGAAAGAGAATTTCCATATTTCCAGCGACCTTTCGCGTGTTGTGAGTAGTAGAAACAAAACACTATGCTCTTAGGAAAAGAAGCTACTACTAGTGACTATCCGAAAAGCATCTCTGCTATTCCTCTTGCAGATACCTTCGCCCAGATACCACAGCTCTTAAACAAGGAAGCTACCTCCAAGCACCTGTTTAGAGCAGCCGATTCATCTCAAAACTCAGATTGATTTCCAGGAAAGTGCCATGTAAAGGAAGCGCCAAGTTATGTCTTCCAGCAGCCGAAAACTCGAATATGTAGGTAAAAGCGAAGCAGTATTTTTTTCGATGATGTCTTGTCAGTGAACGGACTCATTTCTTAGAACAGACAAAAGCTGGCCCAACGCCTTCCTTTGAAGGACAATCTTACCGAAACTGTCCTGTCGCATAAAACCCTGGCTCTTTCCTTCCCTCGAAACCAAGCTCCTTATGCTTCCGCTTTTAGGGGCAGAAGTACGGTTGAGAAGAAGGAACCGTAATTTTTCTAGCAAGTTTCTTTATAATTAAATATTGACACCTAAGATTTTTTAGCGCGAATATCTTGCTGTCTGAGCCCTGAGTCTTTTCTTTCCTCGAGACCAAGCTCCCTGTTTTTTAAGGGACAAAAGTGTGGTTTTAGCAAAATGCCAAAATTTTCAGAGAAGATGATTTCCTGTCGCAAGAAGCTCATGAGTCTGTCTTTCCCTCGGGACCACTTTTCTGCCTTCAGAGGCAGAACTCTGGTTTTTGCGAGTAGAATGGCCACGAATTTCAAACAAATTTCTGTATAATAAAACATCGACACCCAGAAACTTTTGGCGAAAATATCTTGCTGCCTGAGGCCATCTTTCTTCCCTCGAGACCAAGCTCCTTGTGCTTTTTTGCTTTTAGGGCCAGAAGTGTGGTTTTTGAGCTTTATGGTTTTTGCGAAGTTTTGGAGTCCAGCGTCTTAGCGAAAATGTCCTGTCGCATACAATTCACGGGCTGTCCTTCCCTCGAGACTAAATCCCCTGTACTTTTCTGCTTTTAGGGGCAGAAGTATGGTTTTTGCGAAGTCTAGGGGTTAAACATCTTACAAGGAGAGGATACTTACAAGCAGTGGTATCAACGCAGAGTACTCCTTTTGAAATAAAGTGTATACTGTCTTATAGAGCTTGGAACGCTGATTCCAAATCTACCTTTGCTATCTGCTGCGGGCTTCTGTGCGACGAGTTATGAAGGTTTTTGTGAGTAAAAATCCGAATGCAAGAGTAGGCTAAAATCAGTCGTAACATTTTATATAGGGCTTAATTGGCACTTAATGCAACAAATATTCTTGATTCAAATATACCAATTCGCTGCTGCCTCATTTGAACATTGGGAAAAAATTACAAATGATTTTACCCTATTTTTGCATTCAGATTTTCACTCACAAAAACCTTCATAACTCGTCGCCCAGAAGCCCGCGGCAGATAGCAAAGGTAGATTTGGAATCAGCGTTCCAAGCTCTACAAGACAGTATACATTTCATTTCAAAAGGCCGCTTCAACCAACCTTCCTTCCCTTGTTAGTCGAAAGCACCAATCCAGATGTGACATATACCATCTTAAAGCGCTTGAAAAGCTGATTCCAAATCTGCAGTTTTTAGCTGCGGAGCGGTTTTGTAGAGGGAATTATGAGGGGTGTTCCCTCTAGGGTTGAGGCGCCCTCCACCAGATCTCCCCCTACCTATGAGCACTGCAGAGGAGTACCAACTGGTGGCAACTGACCTAGTGGTAAGTGACGTGCTTGATAAGGAGAGTATCAAGGTTTTAATCCCCTTCGCATGCAACTTTATCGCAGTTTTTGCAAAATTGAGCTTCTAAATGGCTTTAGTGCTCTAAACCCTGGAATTTCTCGTGATATTGATGCTCATCGAAGTTAGAAGTGTTAAAAAACCAAATTAATACGAGTATTATAACCCTTACTGTAATCTTCATTCAAGTTACTTACCATTACGCCAGTTGTCACCAGCTGATACTCCTCTACAGTGCTCAGATAGGGGGAGACTGCTAGAGGGCGGTTCAACCCAGAGGGGAACACCCCTCATAACTCCTTCTACAAAACCGCTACGCAGCTAGAAACTACAATTGGGAATCAGCGTTTCAAGCGCTTTAAGGAGATAGATCTCCCATCTGGATTGATGCTTTCGACTAAGTATCTTTTCCCTGTTAGCGAAAATGTCTTGTCGGATGAAGCTCATGGGTCTGCCCCTCCCTCGAAAGCACTTTGTGCTTTTTTACTTTTAGAGGCAGAAATATGGTTTTTGCAAAGTAGAAGGGCCAGAAGTATATTTTAAGCCAGTTTCTGTATGATCATTTACTCCCAGAGACTTCTGGCGAAAATATCTTGCTACCTGAAGCCATGATTCTTTCTTTCCTCGAGGCTAAATTCCCTGTACTTTTCTGCTTTTAGGGGCAGAAGTACTGATTTTTGCGAAGTCTAGGGATAAACATCTTAGCGAAAATGTCATTTCAGATGAAGCTCATGGGTCTGCCCCTCCCTCGGGAGCACTTTGTGCTTTTTTACTTTCAGAGGCAGAAATATGGTTTTTGCAAAGTAGAAGGGCCAGAAGTAAATTTCAAGGAAATCTCTGTACGATTAGATATTGACTCGTAAAAATTCTTAGAGGAAATGTCTTGCCGCCTCAGTTTATAAGCCTTTACTTCCCTCAAAACCAGGCTCTTTGTGCTTTTC
Organism: Cylicocyclus nassatus; assembly: GCA_958299035.1. Classification (NCBI taxonomy): domain Eukaryota; kingdom Metazoa; phylum Nematoda; class Chromadorea; order Rhabditida; family Strongylidae; genus Cylicocyclus; species Cylicocyclus nassatus. Next base: position 62,092,790 of record CATQJL010000305.1, read on the forward strand.
TGATTTTAGGGGCAGAAGTAGGATTTTAGAAGGTAAAGGCGAGCCAAAGTGGATCTATAACAACTTTAGGTAAATTTACCGTCTTCGTCAATTCCGAGTGTGATTATAGATTCTCAGCATGCTCACTTACCCCCGGACCGGTGCCATCTCAGCCTCGTAGCTTCATTTAAAAAAGATGAAATCAATAAAAGTAAAGGGTATTTTCAAAAACGGTTACTTCTTCGCAGTGAGCGTGCTCACATACAACTTTGTGGAAAAACCAGCCGTGTAGCTCTAATTTTACAAAGAATAGAAAAATCGACAGAAATAACAGGTAATTTCAAGAACACTTATTACAATCGTAATCGGTATGCTCGCTTTTCCCATGTACTAAATCCCAGTTCCGTGGCTTAAACTTTGCGAAAAAATCGATAAAGCAAGTGAAGGTAATTGATAACTTGTAAAATAAGAACGTGTTCGTGAGCAGCATGCTCAATTACGAGCCTGTACCAACCCCCAGCGCCGTGGTTCAAACATTGCCAAAAATTGATTGAACCAATAGAAGTAATGGGTATTTTCTGAATTGGTTATCATATTCGTAATCGGCATGCTCGCTTGCTCCCATGTGCCAACTCTCAGCGCCGTAGCTCGAACTTTGCAAAAAAATCGATAAAATGATAAAAGTAATTGATAATTCTAAAAACTAATATTGTATTCGTAATCAGCATACTCGATCAAGCCTTTGCCAACTCCCAGCCCCTTAGTTCAAAATTTGCAAAAAAATCGATAAAATGATAAAAGTAATTGATAATTCTAAAAACTAATATTGTATTCGTAATCAGCATACTCGATCAACCCTTTGCCAACTCCCAGCCCCTTAGTTCAAAATTTGCAAAAAAATCGATAAAATGATAAAAGTAATGGGTATTTTTGAAAGTGGTTATCATATTCGTAATCAGCATGCTCGATTACCCCTGTGCCAACTCTCTTCCCCGTAGCTTGAACTTTGCAAAAAAAATCGACGAAATGATAAATGACTGATAATTCTAGAAACTAATATTGTATTCGTAATCAGCACATGTTCGCTTACCCCCTGTGCCGACTCCGAGCCCCGTAGTTCAAAATCTGCAAATAATCGATAAATTTGGTGGAAGTAGTAACAAGTTCCCATACTGGAAAACGACAGACACGAAAACACCGTCGACCAGAACACCATCGAGGACGTACAGACAGCATCCACCAGCGTACAGACAAGTACACCATTCGGTTTTATATATATAGAAGGATGGATATAAAAAAAACTCGTTCGTTCGCCGTGACGTGGATGGAAATTGTTGTCGGTAGACAAGGGGGATACGCTCTATTTTTTAACTAAAACTTCGACTATTGTTCAGCACAAAAGAAAATCTTTCGGGACCCCCATGTCAGGTATGACGGTTACCTATTCCCTTACTGCGTAGCGGGTTTATATAGGCTTTATTATAATATAATATTTACTATCAGTTAGAGTCGAGTAGATTTTCCGCTCAATATAGTGTGTTTGCACTGAATGTGAAATGCGGTAAAATTTGCGCATGAACAAATAGCTGCGCGCTCGAGGTCGGTCAATTGCGCGGGCAAAAGGCTGGCATTCTGGCGTGGCTACTTGTTCACGCGCAAATTTTACCGCATTTCACCTTGAGTGCAAGCACACTGTGTTAAGCGGAAAATCTACTCACTGTATATACACTGCAATGCACTCGACTGTATATACAAAAGAGGGAAAGGGAAAGTGGAAGGCAGCCGGCATTACCGGCGGCCGGAGGTCACTGCCAAAGGCTGGCTGTCTTCGGCCATCTGCTCGAGCAGCTGTTGTGACTAGCTGATCCCGACACCCCACTGTCGCTCAGCCTGTGAATTCCTTTCGTATATAGCAGGGAACCTCTAGGTCAGGATGGGGGTTTGCTAGGCCCCTACCTGAGTGTGTCTTATAAGGATGGAGAGATATAATAGATATGTTTATTACATAGGGTTGATATCCATACATAAAGAGGAGAAGGGAAGGGGAAGGGAGCTTAGCTGCGCGACAACAGTCAGCTCCGAGGTCGTGATCGTCCATGATAGTCTAAGGATTCTCCTTTTATCCTGGCTCCAGCCGACGTAGCACCTGTCTCACGCAGGCTTGACATTTGAGGGGGTTGGAGCAAATGCTTGTTTCTACACCAGTAACTATAAACAACAGACTTTCAGAAATACAATTGCGAATTTCTAGCCTTACAAAGGAGCTAAACTTTGAGAGATAATGAACATAGCTCTGAAATCAAGGTAGGTATAGGGCATTCGAGAAATCGTGACGATGGCGCGGCCGCGCGGGACACGCACGCACTTCTATTTTATGGTTTTTGTCTTTACTCGAATGATGTTTCTGCTTACATTTGACCGTAATCAGACAGTGGAAGTAACTTAGCTGGCCCTTAAGTTGATGCCTGTTTTTATGGATGTTTTATGCTCCTACTCAGACAATCGCTGCTCAGATAATCGCCGGGGGCAAGCGGCCATGCGAATTTTGAGCAAGCGGGCACCGGAAAAATAGTTCGCTGATTTTTTGTGGTCCGCTTGCAGAAATTTGGAATAATTTTGGCCAATTTTTAGACGAACGGTCGAAGATCTATCGCGGTTTTTCTATACATAGGTTGCGGCACAGTGGCCGCATTCCCGCGGATTTTCCGCGAGAACGTGCAAAATTATTGAGAGCCGCACGGTCCTTTTTGAAGGACCGCACAGCCCTCAGGTACTTTCCGCTGGAGGAAAGTACCCCAAACTTGGGTAATAAAACCATCGATGGCACCTCTGCCACATAGAGTCTCATCTTTTCTCGGCGTACGCCCGAAACTGCGTAAAAAGAGTCTGAGCGCCTGCTGAAAGTTTGGCCAGCGCTCGCTGAAAGAGATTGTTTGACGAGCGCTTGCAGAAAATTTTGTATTGATGCCCGCTTGCAGAAAACGCAAATACCGCCCGCTGAAGATTTGGCCACGCCCCGAAATCCTGCTGACCGCCTGCAGAAAAGCGCGAGTTTGCGGACCGCCTGCCCCCGGCGATTATCTGAGTGGGGGCAGGCGGGCATCGGAAAAATAGATTGCTGATTTCTCGCACCCCGCTCGCGGATTTTTTGAAAAGCAATCAGGACTTTTCGGAAGACCGCTTGCTGAGTTAGCGGATTTTTGAGAAACCTTCTGTTGAATTTTTTTTCGCTCTTATCTTTTGCAGATATATTGCTGAATCTCTGAGAAATCGAGAACTCAGCAAGCGGTCTTCCGAAAAGTCCTGATTGCTTTCGAAAAAATCCGCGAGCGGGGTGCGAGAGATCAGCAATCTATTTTTCCGGTGCCCGCCTGCCCCCGGCGATTGTCTGAGTATGTGCGCAAAGACCGCAGTCAAACACTCGTCGCGATTTTAAAAATGGACCATACTTACAAGGGAAGCTCGCTGTATGTGGCCGATTGATATGTGGTATATACCCGGGCTCGGAATTTGGGAGGTTATCATCAAATATGCGCTCATGAGCTGGGACGCGTTATGGTAAAGTATATGGCCCTCTGAAGTTTTTGGAGTGGGCACGTCTAGCGAACGCTTAAATGCCCTCATCGTGGTGATGTGGTGTGGTGGTTAGTGTCTCGTACTCACAAGTGACCGGTGGGGGTTCGGATCCTGTTGCTGTCCACGTTCTTGCGTTTTTCCCAAATCTCATTTTTCACCTGTTTTATGTATTAGGTTGTCAAGAAAATAATGTCGTTTTTTATTTGCTTGCTTTAACAGAGCAACCAGACTCAACCCAACAAAGGGAAATGGGTATTGTTCGATAGAGCAAAGCAAGCTCTACAAGACGGCTTTCATAATCTTGCGCCAAACTCGATCCACGGAATGTTCGAACTCAAAATCTGAAGATATCCAAATGCCCAAAAAATCGAAAAAAAAATCAGATCTTCGTCCAGATAATCTCTACGGAACTCCCACTCGCACACGTCAATACTTTCGATAAATGATATCCATATGTGCAGTTGCTGTACTTTTTCCTTGACTACAAACTGAGAAAACAAAAATTTTCGTATTTTTCTAAAAGCAGTGCTGAGCCGTTCTTGCATATGTGATTCTATACTACATGCCTAGGTAAGTATAACTGCAGATTTTCAGCCCATTCCGAGGAGTAGTTTTCGAGAAATATCGAAATCAGCTTTCTTCTTTTCAGTTTCAGTGCTAAAAGCAACATTTCTCGAAAACTACCGCTCGAAATAGGCTGAAAATCTATAGTTATACTTACCTAAACTTGTAGTATAGAATTACATATGCAAGAACGGCTCAGCATTGCTTTTAGAAAAACACGAAAATTTTTGTTTTCTCAGTTTGTAGTCAAGGAAAAAAACAGCAACTGCACATATGGATATCATATATCGAAAGTACTGAAGTGTGCAAGTGGGAGGTCCATAGAAATAATTTGGACGAAGATCTGATTTTTTCGATTTTTTGGGCATTTGGATATCTTCAGATTTTGAGTTCGAACATTCCGTGGATCGAGCTTGGCGCAAGATTATGAACGCCATCTTGTAGAGCTTGCTTCGCTCTATCGAACAATACCCATTACCCTTTGTTGGGTTGAGTCTGTTTGCTTTGTTAAATCAAGCAAATGAAAAACGACATTATTTTCTTGACAACCTAATATTATCAAAGTAAAAAATGACCACATACGGCTGGTGAAACTCTACTAATTATACATCCTGCCGTGTCATTCTCACAAGTAGCCCATTAGTAAGAATCAATAGTACGACGTGATAACTTATCACGTATGCTCCCTCCATATGCCATAGTTGGTTGTTTGTAAGCAATCTAGTATTATATGGACTTTGGATAATTTAATTGGTCAAAGCAAGAAGTTTGCCCGAAAATTTTCATAAGAAACATTGGTCGAATACTCGTGAGAAAAATCATCCCGTAAGCCGTATGTGTCATTTTTTACCTCAATCTATCTCTAATATATAAAGAATCGTAAGCGCAATTCAAAAATGTGCACATAGTGGGAAACCACGTGGCGGTCCCGTAGCGCGCGCATGCGCATACTAACACCTTCAATTGCTGGTTCACTAGTAACACATAAAACAGGTAGAAGATGAAATTAGAGAAGAACGCAAGACGTGGACAGCAGGATTCGAACCCTCACCGATCACCTATGACTCCGTGACACTAACCACTACACCACACGACCACAACCGGAGCGTTTATGCTTTCGCTAGACATGCACACTCCAAAAAATTCAGAGGGCCGTAACTTGCTTCACCATAACGCGTCGCAGCTAATGAGCGCACATTTAATACTAACCTCACGAGCCCCGAGCCCGGGTATATACCAGAGATCAAACGGCCACTTCGATTCAGCGAAGTTCCCTTGTTAGCAGAAGAAAATATGGTATTTCGGATACTAAACCTCCGACAGGGTGGATCTGTGGTATGGAAAAACTGAGGAAGAAGAGAGCTCGCAAATGGCAAACAGATCTTAGAGGAGGGGAGGAGAGGGCTCCTGAGGGACCCGTCATACTTCGCCGAAAAAACCCAAAGAAGCCCGAAAATGTCCAAAAAAGCCCGAAAAAGCCGAGACGCCCCTTCCGTTTTGACGCTAAGACATGTGTGTTGATTTCGCAACCGAGTCTTTTTGCTTCACTTTCTGTCGTCTGGACAAATAATGTCAGAATTCTACCAAAAGTTCGATTCTGCGTTCCGGCTCTTTCGGGCTTTTTCCGACTTTTGGGCTTTTCTCGGCGAAGTATGACGGGTCCATGAGAAAAGGGATGTCGGCATTTGGGGTTGTGTTGGTTCTCGACTGTTCTGCGAAAAGTTCCCCTCCCCACTGAGGCGCCGAACATAGGCGCGATAGGGGGAGCAGGGTCCCCTCCAGGTGAAGGGAGTTTTGGCTATCTTTGACTCAGAAAAGTGAAGGGGGTAAGCGAACCTGAGATGAATGCTGACGCAAGCCTACATGTCTAACGGGAGCGGGAGTAAAGAGAAGGAAAATAAGTGGTGTAGAGATGGAACTTGAAGATTTCCTCAATGCTCAGGCTTTGGAAGGTCATCCAACAGAGACTTTTTTGACTCAGGAAAGCTTTATGTTTCATCAGTCAACACACCATTCGAAAGCTTGGAGCATATAAAATCGACGTAGATCGTCTCTTTTTTCCCAGCTTACCTGTGAATTCAGATATAAAAAATCATATCTAGTTCTAGCATCAGCTGATTTTATGCAATCATTTTAAGCTCCATTTCTGAAAAAAAGAGGAAAGCTAGAAAAAAAGAGACGGTCTACGTTTACTGGCAAGGCCTTGCTCTGTGATACTGTTAGAAAATCAGGCACCTTCATTCATTTTTCACGCAGAAATTTCTTGACAAAAACACACATGTTTTTAGCTAAAATGCCATGTATCTCAAGATGAAGGGGAGCTAGAGAAAAAGAGACGGTCTACGTCGAATCCTTTTTTGTGGGCTTTCTAATGGTATATAGGTTGTTAGGTGAAAAAAAGTACTCTGCGTTGATACCACTGCTTA
>CATQJL010000305.1:62099834-62142285 GCA_958299035.1 Cylicocyclus nassatus
TAATAAATGTTAATAACGTTTACTTCTTCTCCCCTGAAAAATTCTTCTTTTGCTGCTCTTTCACTTCGATACGCTTGAGTTAATGATCAAATAGCGACAGTTTCAGTTTTTGAAGAGAAATATTGAGGGCTGTTCAAAAAAAATCCCAAAGAAAGGATGGGTATTGCTCGTTGCGCATGCGTGGTTGCTATGCAAAAGGAAGTACGTGATACAGATTGTAGGAAGATCGATAATTATTCGGATATTTCTCGAAGGTTTTCAGAAAATGATGAAATTCTTTGGAGGTGACTAGTGGATCAGCAATCGAAAGGTGCTAGATAAGCAGGCGCCCCGCTATATATTAGGGTGATCGGTAAAAAATGGGGCAGCTTGATTTTTATTAAATTTTGAGGTTTTTGTTTCAATCAACAACAAGCAGGCTGCAACGTTAACGTCGCCTATATAAGCGAGCTTCGCCTATTATTCTGGCAAAGCGTCAACGCTCCTCTCCCACAACCCTACGCATGGCGCCCTGAAGAACTCGAACAAGGTTTTTTGAACATCGCTCATTTTTGCGCTCTCATATCGTAAAGTTATAGAGCAATTGATACATCATTCGAAAGAGCTCTTCATGCTCTTTCAAGCAATATACTAAACATTCAGGATTTCTTTCTATTTCTGGTTAAAAAAAGGCGAAATACCTGGAAAATCGCGATTTTTGGCGCAACAAAAACCAATAGATCAAGTTTTAATCTGTATTTTCCAAAGATAGATAGAATGTGAGGTAAGCTACATATGGATGGATACATATGGATGGATAGAGTAAAAAGCTCTTTCAGATGTTACCTATAAAACCTGCGTTCACATGCAAAGCATTGAATAGCACGTACCTTTGTTCTCAAAGCTGCTAATGGCTATATCTCCTGAATTTGAAAATTTAGGCCAGCAGTCCAGTGGGTCTGGTGACTGTACCTTCACGCATAGCAGCAGTAGTACTTTGGATGGTTTCGCATGTTTCACTGCGCAGATACTGCCCGAAGTTTATAATTTGTCAAAGTGATTAACTATGCATTTCAGACACTATAAAAATCATTAGGTACGTAAATGACCTTATATAGGTATTTTCTGAAAGAGAATAATTTATTCTAACATCTATCAAAATTGGGTTCAATCATTTTTCTTAATAACTTCCAAGCCCCGTTTTCATAAAACCTGAGCATGTTCGTATCTTCAAATTATTTCTGTGCCACGCAGGTTTGGTAAGTGGTCTTTATTTCCAATCTCACGGCCCAACGTTTCGACGCCTTCGTCTTCCTCAGAGGCCTGAAAATGGTTCAAAGTGTCACCCAAGACTCAACGCCACCAAAGATCGCCCCCAAACGAGCTAGTTTTTGGCGTTCTCTCAGTCTTGCTAGTGTGGAAATTGTGCAGAGCAAGAATGACGTACGGGAAGACCACCGTTATGCGAGAAGTCCGCACCGGAAGTTAGTGATCGCAGCGGACGAATGAGTCATTTCATAGATGCACATCGAATGTGATCTATAGCTGGCATAGCGATATAAAAGGAAGAAACTCAGCAGTAATTGACAGACACTCGTTTTTGTTATTCATTGCTGGATTCTTCGCAGATATCGCTAGCGCGGCATTCCAAAAATGCATTCAACGAGCACAACTGCAAGATGATGTTGTTTTAGTAAATATTCCGAACAGCAACATCAAAATGGGTTAGTTCGTAACAGGCTCTACGACCAATGTTGTACATCGGAGCAATGCGTGGTATGTATTTTATTTTTTTGTGTTATTTGTATAAAATTATACGGTAGATTAGGAGATTGCGCGAAAGTGGGAGTGGTGTACCAAATTGAATGTCTTAGCTCAAAGCATCATATATCGGAGAAACTGGAAGATCACTCAGCATTCGCTTGAAGGAACACTTAGCAGATAAAAGGCGTCAAAGCTTAGTTTTACCGCTAGGAAAGCACAGATGCGAGGCGCATAAAGGGGACGATTTCAACATCAAATGTAGGATTCTATCTTACGAAAGGGAGACCTCGGCTAGGAAAGTGATGGAAGCGTTCTGGATATCTGCGAAGAATCCAGCAATGAATAACAAAAACGAGTGTCTGTCAATTACTGCTGAGTTTCTTCGTTTTATATCGCTATGCCAGCTATAGATCACATTCGATGTGCATCTATGGAATGACTCATTCGTCCTTTGCGATCATTAAATTCCGGTGCGGACTTCTCGCATAACGGTGGTCTTCCGGTACGTCATTCTTGCTCAGCACAATTTCCACACTAGCAAAAGAGGGAACGCCAAAAACTAGCTCGTTTGGAAGCGATCTTTGATGGCGTTGAGTCTTGGGTGACACTTTGAACCATTTTCAGGCCTCTGAGGAAGACGAAGGCGTCGAAACGTTGGGCCGTGAGATTGGAAATAAAGACCACTTACCAAACCTGTGTGGCACAGAAATAATTTGAAAATCATTTTTCTTTTTTGAGATATCTACATTTATTCTATAGGTGCCCCATTTTTTACCGATCACCCTAATATTAGATAGCAATACTGAAGGTGTAAGATTTTAGAGGCTAGCAGCAATGTCTTTTTGCCTTTTGCACCGCTACCCTTAGCAGCCTAATTCTGCGCGCCTCTGATTGGTCGGCGCTGCCGCGACTGGGTAAGTGAGAGAGCTAGGCTGTTGCTAGAGACGCACGCTCTTTGAACTACACGAGTTAAGTAAGAGCACTATCCCAAAGAGAGCAATCAAAAAAATCTCAAGTTTTAAATGAGACCCAAAAATGTTATCTACCCTCAAAGACAGAGGCTCGGGAAAATTGCAACTGCGCACTTTCTGTTCTTCTCTGCCCTTCCGGATGCGTTTAGACCAGAGCTGTGCTTGAAAAATAAGGAAGTGCTTTTTATGGCATTCTCGGCCTTGGAGACTGCTTAGGAGGCTGGAGAGGAGATCCCCGTAGTCGAGTCGCGATTGGCTGGCTGGGCCAATCAGCAAATTGCCACCAAAATGAGTGGTGTTATATTTTCCTGCAGCCAGTCACTGTCTTTGGCGGGAATCTCCTCTTCAGCCTCCTCAGCAATCTCCAAGGCTGGAAAACGCTAAAAAAGCACTTTTTGCCTTTTTAAGCATAGTTCCGGTCTCAGCGGATCTAGCAAGCCATGTAGGCGTGAAAAGCTCGCAGTCGCAATTTATCCGAGCCTTTAAAGGCAGCGCCCAGGGAGATCTGGACCTATGGGGCTTTTACGTGGAAAGTACTTTTGGGGCCCTAACTAAGGCATTGCCCAAGCGGCAGCTCGGTAGTGCTCTAATGGCTGAGATATTCCCCTCGAAACTGGACCCCGCGATCGTATTCGCATGGATTAATGGCAGTTTCGCGCCATCCATGCTTTGCGCCATGAATCCATGCAAAAATAAGATCCTGGGGTCCAGTTTCGAGGGGAATATCTCAGCCATTACAGCACTACCTGAGCTGCCGCTTGGGCAATGTCTCAGTTAGGGCCCCAAAAGTACTTTCCACTTAAAAGCCCCATAAGTTCAGATCTGCCTGGACGCTGCCCTTAAGTGGCTTATATAGGTTTTTCAAGTTACATGTACAGGTTTTCGGTGATTTGGCGAAATGGGAAGGAGAAAATAACAGCTAAAGCGAGTGAAGAATTTCAATCTTATCAAAATCTTGTCTTCGTAGTTTCAAACAACGTCACTGCTATTGTCCGGAAATGTGCAACCGCCTGATTTGGAATACTCAGAAATATAAATCTTTGCTAGATTGTAGGAAAGGGAGAGTAATTAACGCCGCTTTGGGGTAGGGTGTAGGATGGAGCGGTGCAGATGAACATACGCAAGTAAATTTTGGATTTTAAAACCTGTTGGTACTAGGCTAGGTGGCTTTAATCTGCATTATAAACGTATCAAGCTACATCAGTCTGGAAAATTTAACTACATGTTCTTCCGCTGCGCAAGATGGCTTCAGCGCTTACCCGTTGATATTGTGTCAGCGCGTAGCGGTGAAGCCTTCAGGAAAAAATTGAAAAAAGCTGATTTGACCCAACTTTTGAGCAGTGATACTTCTTTTTGATTGCGTTGCGTTTCTAATGTTGTGTTCAGATTTTTTAGGGTTTAGATTTTTAGGGTTTATGGTTGTTATGGTTCTCCTACGCTTGGTTCTGAGGCTTGATTTTCGTTGCACTTCGTTTTTTTCTTGTCTTTTTTTGCTTCTACTTTTTCCTTTTTCTAGATCCTTGCTTTTGTTCCATGTGCAATCTTTTCGTTTGACGGTTCTATGGCACGCGACTCCCCCTGTCTCAGTTTGGTGTTTACTCTGGGCTGACTATGGTCGAAGGGAATCGAATAAATGAATGTCTTGCGTTGGATTTTAGTTTTTTTGGATCAGATTCCACCAAATCATTGGTCCTTGGTTCACACCATTGCCATTCGTTGTGTTGGCTTTTTTTCCCAAATTTATACCTCACGCCTTAGTTTGGGTCTGGTTCATCTCATCACTTCCATTGATGCTTGGGTTAGCTTGTTTGGGCTTGAAACTTCTGCATTGTGCAACCTCTTCCGGAGTTCTGTTCTCTCCCAGAGTTTGGTTGGGCGGGTTTTACCACTTTAGTACCAATACACCTGCTTCCAACATATACATTTGCTTATGTTTGAATAAGAGCATTTTTGCTAAAAGCAGGGGGCATGAGACAGACTCCATCGAACCTCTATACTTGTGACGACTTCATATTAGTCTAGACAAGCTCACTCTCTTTCTATCCCTAGAGAAGATTTTGCGGGCTGGACTTGAGCTGATTCAGTGGGGTGTTTGCCTGTTTTTGTTCTTTTTTTTTTTGTTGCTAATTGTTTAGTGTGATGCTTCTTCTGGTATTTGGGCACGTCTTGTGCGTATCAAATAAATAAATAAATAAATAAATAAATACACCCTGCCACATATTAGGTCGTTCCGTAAGTTCGTAGCGTTTTCATTTTCGTCCTCATATCTTTGAGGAGCAGTTGATTTGCGGCAAGGTGCGTGTATCATCGGGAAGGGCTGATTGTGCTTTGCAGATTATATCTACTACTATAGTTCCGTCACAAAGCTGGTTGACTCGGATCTCGTAGCTTCTAAAGATGGAAATCTTGGAAAGCAAAAAGGAGCAATTTCGACATTTGCGCATTTTTCCTTATGAGAAGAAGCGTTTTTGCACAGATCTTTTTGTCGATTATGGAACGTGGAGCTCGCACATCAGTATGAGACAAAAAAGAATCGGATTGTTACAAAAGATCAGGGGCTGAGCAGGGGTCTCTGAACAGACTTTTCGGGGGGGGGGGGGAGGGGGGCAGGACGGGGAGGGGGGCAGGACGTCCTGCATTGGAAATTGCTGGGCAAGTAGGCTGCGGTCAAATATACCGTAGGCAAACCAACTGCTCCGTCTAAACCAGGTCCTAACGCAGAAAACCTAGTAGACAGACCCAGTGAGTTTTTCTGCATGACGTAACATGGCCTTATACGGCAAACGTCGTCAAGACTGTCTTGCACGATTTGACTGGAAGATACTTCAGTACCCAACGTACTCTCCAAATCTCTTTCTATCAGGTTATCGTTTGTTGCACTCTCTAGCAAACTCATAAATGGTACATGTGCGATTTTAGTAAGTAGTTTGAGCGCTTGTTAGATGGCTTTCTTGGGACCTGGCACGCTGCCGTTTGGAAGATTGAGATTGAGAGGCTAACAAGAATGTGCCAATAGGTCGTGCGCTAGAACGCCCTGTACAATTTTGATTGGTTTTACTGTAAATCGATGATTATTGTTAATTTATAAAAACGCTATGAACTTATGGAACGACCTAATGTTGCCATTTGACATTTGTATCCAGTAATACACTGTGTTTTTCACTTAAGGAAAGCCCGACATTACTAAGCGAAGTTGTGGTATACCTTAATGAGGACCGTGTAAAAAAACTTGGCTTTACTCAATGCGATCGAGTCGAGGAGCTGTAAAATAAAATTGTGTCTATCAAATAGTCGAAAAGACGGACATGGTCTGGTTCTGGTCATTTATGGCAAGGTGGCAAGGCAGACTCTTATATAGGTGCTCAAAGGTGCGATGCCTTGTCTCGTATATTGTGCGAGACATGAACTATGCTGTTGCAAAAATTCCCAGTAGGTACCTCAAACTTGGGTACTAAACCAGAAAAACCTGCGTAAAATCCAAAAACATCTTTATGGAACCATTCAAAAAGGATATTGCCAGAAAAGCAAGGTCCCCAGTGATTGAGAGGTGGTAAGTCGGTGGGCTTCGACTGAATGATAGTAAGTTCACTTTCTCCAAATATTGAGCGTTCCGTAGGTTGATGTTTGTCAGTAATAGAAATTATCGAACTCGAGGTTTGAATCTCTTTCCGTACTTTACTCCATACTCAAAAAGCGGTGTATATAAGCGAAGATAAAGGTTTTTGAGTAGAATGAGTACATGAGCGAATTGGAGCACGAGGAGACGAAGAGCAGGAGAGAGGGTATACTCCCAAGAGCAACCCCACCCGGAGATGAAGTGAGGAAGAATGCAGCATATAGCTTCCCAAAAAGCACTCATACTCTACAATAATTAAGTTCTGCCTTTAAAAAGTATAAACATGACATTTCTAATCTATCACACAAGGTGCACCAGTATAGAAAATCAAAAACAAAAAACTCCAAGCACATGAAACCAACCAGTCATCAGCCTCGGAAGGATAGAATGCGGATGGAAGAACAGAACACGAAGCTTTAGATTATGCTAGTAAGAAAGAAAATACACTTCGTTCGAAAAAATAATTTCAAGAATCTTGCATGTTCAAGAAGCCCTTTTTTAAGTGCAACAAGTTCGGGCAAAGCTAGCTGACCTGACTCCCAAGAAGACTTTTAGAGGATAGCAAGATTCGGAGTGGTAGAATAAACATCTACCAATCGATATCAAATGCATTTCATTGCGGATAAACTAGGTTCCGGTAAGTTAACCACATGCAAACAAGATTCCTGATGAATAAGACGCTGTGGTATAGTCTTTAATGAAGGCTTGGGCATGGTCTTTGACCATACTTTACCTACCGGTTCCCAGTGTTATGCGTGTTGCTCGAGTTACCCGTGTTACTCGTATTACCAGTGTTGCCAGTGTTACTCGTGTTGCCAGTGTTACTCGTTTTACTCCTGTTACTACTAACGTGTTATCGCTTTTGTTGTGTTTTAGGAGTGAGATGATCATAAATGCTCTCATTCTAAAACGCAATCTCACTGACTGGTGAGTAACCCGCGTAACACTAGTAACACGGGTAACACTTGTAACGTTGATAACACCGGTAACATTAATAACAAGAGTAACACTAGTAACACTGGTAACACGAGTTGCACGGGTAACACAGGTATCACGAGTAACACTAGTAAAGCCGGTAACACTGGTGACACGGGTAGAGTATGGCCAAAGCCTTAATAACAACAACAAAAAACTAGAAAAGCAGATGGCAGCTTATCCCTACAATATCTAGCACTGTTCCGAAGAATGACCGTGCAAGCCCAAAAAGAATTGCTAGTAATTAACTGCCTAAAGCCAAAGAGAGAAAGAAGTGGTAATTGAAAAATGACAAATCAAAATTAATCTAAAAAGCTTAGAGATTCAAGCTGCCTATCAGCTCTCATCAACTTGGCCCTGAGGGAGCGCGCGGTCTGAACACCATCTATAGGCACCCGCAGGAAGCATATGGCACTGCAAAACGAAGGTTTGACAGAAATCTTCCATAAACTCGTATGCCTTTCTCGTTCCAGTCCAGTGACTTCGTCATCCACTGCAAAACCGTGGTGAACAGCTTCTGCGAGATTGTGTCGCATTGCATCGTCGTTGTAAACTCCTTATAGCAGTCGGCTAAGGTCCTCACATAAGCTGGGTCCACTCCTTGGTCGACTAGCGCAGACAGGATGGCGTTGGTTTCGCGCTGTCAAAAGCTTTCTCGTAGTCGACGAAGGTTAGGATGAGAAGCAGCCGGTACTTCCAGCAGACTTCTACAACCCTCCAGACCGTCTAGATGTGGTCCATCGCTGAATCCTTTACGAAATCCAGCAAAGTTCTTAGGGTTGGTCTTCATCCAGTCCTACAAGGAAAGGATACTTGGTGACCGTGGCCTTTTGCAGGGATATGTAAACCAGCAGATGCGCCTCGGAACGCTGATTCCAAATCTGTGATCATTATCTGTTGTGCGGCTCTCTGGAAGTTATGTACTTTTCCACGTTTTAATTTCAAGAGATCTAAGCTGTCAGAATCGTCAGTATCCAGGCTTTTTGAACTTTGATACGTCAGAGAGAGAGTTATCCTGAGCTCAAATCAAGGCTTTATCTTATTTGGACACTCTTTTGTGGTGCATAAGTGGACATTCTTGTGATACTGGTTAATCCTGTCATCAAAACGGTGCGAATTCCGGTAGCAAGAAATGCTCATAACTACTTCCGGAAAAGCGCACAGCAGATACAGAAAGCAGATTTGGAATCAGCGCTTCAAGATGCATTTAATGCTATACGTTTCATTTCATTTATACGTTTAATTTACATTTTGAAGTTCTCCACTGGTCGGAAATACTTTCATTCTGAAGGTAAAATGTCAGGTGCAACGCTAGAATCTCGTGTAGAGTTGCCTTCCAGCTCGCAGAATTCCGACGAAAAGGTGGTCCTGGAGCCGTGGAATTTATGGTCTGAATCGCCGTGCATACTTATGGTCTGAATCGCCGTGCATACATCAGCAGGTAGAGTTCGTGGTGGAACTTCTCCGATGGAAACAACGGGCATCGGCACAGCTGTTGATGAGCGGAAAAGGTTGGTGTGGAAGTTCTTCGCGATAGATTCCATCTTATATCGGGAAGAAGTCGGAGTCCTGTCTTCGTTTAGTAGTGTAGCCAGCGATACATGATATTCACAAAGGTCCCTTCGGCACTTCTTGGGACTTCGTCTTCCTTCGGCTGCTTCCAGTATCTTGGCTTGCCTGTACTTCCTGAAGTCCTTCTGCAAAGCTGTTCTGCAGAAGGCGTTGGCTATCAGTCACTCGATGGGTTGCATTCGAATCCTGCCTCAGAAATCTTTTTCCTTCGAGCAAATGCTTGGTGCTCTTCGAAAGATGTTCCAAGTTCTTCTCAGAAGTCACTTGTAATGACACAAACTGGTTATGCTCAACTCTTGTCGTCTATCTGCTTCCACATCGCTTAAAAGCAGCGTCTTGGCAGAATTTGGTTTTCCAGATTTTCACGTTTTTGGAGCCTTCTGCTATAAGGAACCCATATCTGGGCTTTTTAGCGCATGAAAATGGCGCAAACGTGCTTTTCGAAGCTCTCTAGGTCCGCATTACTGAAGATACCCCAAAAAAAGCCGCGTCCGTCCCCCGTTCCGCGCCCCGTCCACTTCTCCAATAGATGCGACCTGAGAGGTTCGGAAAAAGCTCATTTTCGTTATTTTCATGCGCTAAAAAGCCCAGATATGGGTTCTTTATAGCGGGCCCCAAAAACGTGAAAATCTGAAAAACGAAATTCTGCCGAAACGCTGCCTGTGATGCTTAACACATTCACGACAATACGACCCACCGGTGGCTCAGTCTTCGAAAGCTCTAACTTTGCCAGTTTACGGTGGAACTCCATGGAATTCTAGCATATGGTTGTGGATACCTAGACGATGCTGCAGCCGCCGTAGTCCGCATTCAGATTACTGTATGCTATAATTGCGCTAGGTATACCGTAGGCAGCGCACGAGGGCATAATCTCGCTTGGGACGTGCAGAATAATGGGATTTCATTCTATTTTCTATTTGCACATGCTTATAGACAGACAACTCTTCTATCATAATATTTTGCATCATGACAATGTCATTTTGCTGCACAAAATGAAAAACTGAGCTCACCTGAACCAAGGAATACTTGTTGACCTCGCATTGCTTATGCAGCGTTGCCTTGTTTTGCGTGTGATATTTTACATGCACACCAATTGCAGATAACACTTTGAAGATGACTTATTGTCTATTTTTTGGAGTGTCTCGGACAATACAAATATAATTCATCTAGTGAAAGCAAATTCATCATAAGATGTGATTTGTGTATGAAACAATCTTGAGTTTCAGTTGCATAGAGTAAGTAAAATGAGCTTCAAATACACACATGAGGTTTTTTTAAATTCGCGATCTTTTATCATTTATCGTGTGGCTACCGTAGCCCTTATCATCGACCAATCGATGATTCCTGATACCCGTGCCATATGACGTCATAGCCGAGTGGGCGGGCCATGTCTGCCATGCGTCCACCTGGGAGGTCTCACCTGACTCTTGATCACACGTTGACCACCCAAGGTCACAATCTCACGCTCTCGGTTACAGTAATCCCAATAAACCACTGAACCACCATTCTTATTGTCTATTTCACAGTTTTACATTGCATACCGAGGCAAAACCCCTCGAAGAGTCTACACCCGCTAATAGCTTGGTGCATCGGCCAAAGTAGCCAATTCTTCCCGCAACAGAGTGTGACAAGTCTGTCTGCCTGGAAAAGAGACTAGCTCCTCGAGCAACTTCACACTCCCGTGCCCAGCACCTGGAGTTACTCCTGTACTAACCGTACCTGGAGACCTTTGCACATTACTGCAAATTCACTCCCGTGCCCCGCACCTGGGAAACTCCTGTACCTACGTACCTGGAGCAGATCACTGTAGATCAAACAACAGCTGATCAGATCTTTGCGCATTTTTGACGCAGATCACCGATTCAAACGCTACAAGCTAAGCAATCGAAATGTCTCTTTTTTGCTACAAAGAGCCACTTACGATGAGCACAAACTCGCTCAAAAGTTTGGTAGTCGCGTACAATGAGTATACGCCACAAAAGACTTATTCTACCATAAATGAAGAAACCTGTACAGAGTGTGAGAAAAGAATTGCCCTTCTACGAAGTGGCATCAAATTACTGCAACAGGGGAAAGAAGATTTGCAGAAAATGTACGATGCAATCACGGATGAGTACAAAAACTGTAAAAGCAGATCCGATAAATAAGAGTTGCAAACTGAAATCGAACAGATAGTTGGAGAAACGCAACTACACGTGACTATGGCACAAGCAAACGATCTAATCTTCATATTACGTGGCCGACTAGACGAAAATATATGCGACAGAAGCATAATACAGGCCAAAATTGGGCAAGTCAGCCAAAAATTACAAGTCGTGACCACTGACTGGGCTGTCTTCAAAACGCTAGTTCACAAATCTAGAGAAGTGGGCATTCCAGAAAAGATAATGCTGCTCAAGCAAAGTCTTCGCGGTCGAGCGCAACTTGCCATAAAGGGCATAAAACTTATTCCAGAGAACTACAACTGGATAATTAAAACTTTGCAGGAAAAATACTGCGATCAACCAACCAATAGATCACAAATAGTGCAGAAATTGCTTAATTTGAGGCGTGCAAACCATAATGCCGACAGCTGCTCCTCAGTTTTCGACGAAATTCAAGTTTTGGTCAATCAAATGATGTCTACTGGGTATGATGTATCGAATACTGATGGCCCCATGTGGTATGTGACCATTGTCGCCAAGTTCCCACAAGGCATCGTAAAGTCTGTTCTGATCTCTGGCCAAATGCTAGACAAACAAACAATTGGTGATCTTCTGGCGCAATTGAAGAAAGAAATTGCCGCCAAGTGCTTCGTCGAAAACAGACTAAGCCATACCATAAACAATAAGGTCAGCACTTCTAAAGATAAGCATGTCAATCAACGACCTCATGCTGCAGATAAGTGCATATTTTGCCATAGAAATAACCATGCATCAATGTCGTGCCGGACAATAACAGATTAAAACACTCGCCGCAAAATACTAAGAGACGAGAATAGGTGCTGGAAATGCTACTCTCCAGGACATACTAGTTATGACTGTAGAAAGTCAGATTGTCCACTTTGTGGTCAGAAACATCACTCCAGTTTGTGTTTTAAGAGGGAAACAAATCAACAAAAGCCTCAAAATGACTGGGATGGATTGTTACTGCAGAAATTCTTAACGGGATCTCTACTCGGAAATATGTCTTCTAAAGTCCCTTTCTAGCATATTCATTTATGTGTACATAAACTATATTTGAACTTCTTTCTCTGTGATTGATGTTTGTCTTGTATTAGGTTGGCACATAAGTAATGCAACTTTTTATATAACTTTTGTCTATTTGAACGTAGCGCGTTCATTTTTTGGAAATATAAGGAATATGATGTAAGCTTCTAATGCACACATTTTTGCCGAATTTTACCATCTTATGTGAAGATTACGGTAGGTTTACGGTACTATGGGAAAAATTTTAGAATGCGTCAGATTTTGCTGAAACTTGGCCTATAGGGCTTATTTGACATGCTGATCACAAAAATGAGATCCGTTTCGCATGAAAAGGCCTCGTTCGTGAGATCAAAAGATGAATTTCATTTTGGCGACAAATGAATATGATATTCGTGTTTACCGCATAGGATTACCCTATAGTGCAAAGTTATAGCGAATTCTGACTTTTCGCAGCTTAGTTATTGACAAATTGCCTTCAAAACTTGACGCATTTGACTTGTTCAACTTCTCAAAGGCGCCCCACCTTAATTTGTGTTTAAATTTCATTTCTTTTTCACTGATTCCAATGTGCCAACTTCCAGCTACATGCAGCCTATAATTGCTTTTTCATATGTTTGAATCAGGTTTCGTAGGGCTTCATATTTGCCAAAAAATCGTGAAACCTCGATTTTCAGCAGTTTTTAAAAAATGCTTAGATTTTTTGTACTATGTTATCAAAAATCAAACCGTTTGTGCAGATTTGCAGCTTACATCACGATCTACATGATGCCACAAGATGAGATTGCTACATAAAATAGGAAAAAAGTTACGGGAAAAGTTGCAAAACTTATGTGCCAACCTAATAATTACCTTTTCCCTGTTCGACATACAGCACGCTTACGAGCGTACAAAATAAAAAAATAAATAAATAAACAAAATCAAGCAAATTGGAATCACAACCGCCGGAATCCGGTCCAAAACAATTCGAGACCGGCTTTCCAAAATAATCGCGGTCATCGATTCTTGGCAGATAATACCGAAGTCAACAGAGTGGCTTACAATAACACCCATACGGGTGCAAAAATGTCACAATCTTCAGATTTAAAGACTGGTACAAACAAACAACTAGTACTAATGACAGCCGAAGGTAACATTTGGAATACCCGAAGGCAGCAGTTTGAAAAAGTGCTATTTTTCTTCGACTCCGGTGCACAAAAAACAGTGATTGAGGAAAAATTAGTAGATCACTTTGGACTACCGAAGCAAACTACGGAAATCTGTACCATGTCGGGTATTGGCGGTCATACCGAGACTTTTAAGAGTCACGTCATACCGTTAAGAGTCGGGACCGCTTTCGGCGAGGAACTTGAAATTACGGTACAAACAAAACCGGTAATTATTAATGGATTCCCGTCCGTCAAACTCGACCTAAATGATATTGCTTATCTGAAAGCAAATAACCTATGCTTGGCAAATCCATGCATACGTGGAGAACATCAAATTCCACACATTTTAGTGGGTCTCGATTATTACCATGACCTAGTTATCGATCCAAAACACGGCGAAAGAACTCCCCCAGGGTTTTACATCGCCAAGACGGTCTTTGGACCTACGATTTATGGTCGTGGGCTGACCACAAACCCATCCACTACAGAATCTGTCAATTACAGTATGACAGCGGTGTGCGAAAAAAAGTGAACAGGAGCTTCTTCAAAACATTTTTGAGCTTGAAGGACTTGGTATAGCTTCACAAGAGTGCCAAAAGATGAAGTAACACAAAAATACTTCGAGGACTACTCACGCAAAATCTCATTTGAAAACGGAATAGTGACATCTCCTTTCCCCCTTAAGGAAATTGTTATCGATCTTGAGGATAATTACACTGTAGCCATCAGGCGGCTCCAATCTTTACAGTGTACATTGATGAGCAATCCAGAGCAGCAAATGGTATTGCCATCTAATTGATATGTACAAAAATGAGGGTATCATTGAAACCTTCAAGACACCTAATTCTCAGGCGGCTGGCAACTACTACATGCCACATTCAGGAGTTTGGAAAGCTCATAAAAAAGTTCCTCTCCGCGTAGTTTTTGACGCATCTTCCAAAAGGAAAGGAAAACTATGCCTGAATGATGTGATTCAAAAGGGAGAGTCGTTTGTCAATAAAATTCACGACATTCTCACATACTCGCGTTTCAAGAAATTCATTTTGACATGCGATATCGAAGCAGCGTTTACGCAAATTCGTCTGCCTAAAGCACATAAAGACCTGTGCTGATTTTTATGGTTAAAAAATGTGTATCATCCACCCACTAAAGATAACATAGTGGAGTATAGGTTCAACCGGCTGCCATTCGAAGTGACAGCCTCTCCCAGTATTTTAAATATGGCAATTTTAGCCTATTTAAAGCTACAAAATTCTGCTCTAGCAAAAGAAATAGCTCAGAATTTGTATGTAGACAACATTCTACTATTATCAGATACTGAAGATGAAGCTGTCAGCAAGTATCACGAAACAAAATCTCTTTTCGCTCAAATTGGGATGAATTTGCGAGAATGTTTCAAATTCAAAAGAAGTGAACAGAAAAATAGCAAAACAAGACCTGCCGACTCCTGGTCCGCTAAAGCTGTTAGGTGTCAATTATAACACCATAGATGACAAATTCAGAGTTGAAACGAGCTTTTCAAGCTTTACAAAGCTGACTAAAAGAGACATAGTCAATCAAATCAACTCTGTTTTTGACCCCATAGGTCTTGCAGGACCACTCCTCGTCAGACTGAAAACGATGATGAGAGAAGTATTTGACACAGGAGTTGATTGGAAAACTCCGCTTCCTCATGCAATATGCAATCGATGGAGTGACCTGTGCAGTGAGGTCAACCAGGCAGTAGTGTCAATTAATAGATACATGCCAAAGAATTACCACACAGGAGGCGCAAATTGCCTGTGGATCTTTGCGGACGCCAGCAAGGCCGCAATGGCGGCGTGCGCATACTTGCAGCATAAGTCATCTGGCTATATCTCACCGTTAATCAGCGGTAAAACACGTTTAACCTCCGAAAAAGTGTTTTCAAACAATTCCCAGACTTGAACTACTTGGAATTTTGATGGCAGCCAGACTGAGCAAAACCATCAACGAAGCTTCTAAAAATGGCATAGACGAGGTGTGCCTAATTAGCGACAGCGAAATCGCCTTGTGTTGGATAAAATCGCACAAAAAGGTGCCAATATTCGTCGCTAATCAGCGAGATCGTATCCTCGAAATCAAAGAGCAACTTGAAGCCATGAACATATTAGTAAAATTTTATCATGTTGCTACCAACTTCAATCCTGCTGACGCAGGATCCAGAGGTCTCACTGTCAGCGAAATCGCCAATCATGATTGGGTCTTAGGTCCACAGTGGCTGAAAAACGACGCCAGCCAGTGGCCATTAAAACCAATGGATGATCTCTATTGTGAAGAAATTGTGGAGCAGGACAAGCCGATTGTTGTCAGCAACGTAGAAACAATCACCAAAGTTGAAAACCATGATAAGCTTATTCAACTAAGTCGCTTTTCCAAGCTAAATAAAGCACTTAGGGTCATGGCCACCGTCGGTAAAATTGCTCAAAAATGGGTAGATGCAACTAATGAAAACAGAAATCGCAATATCGAACTCATTGCATCAGTCAAACTATTTGATTCAGCACCAGAAATTACGGCAAATGAGTTGATCTGGCTGAAAAGTTGATTATCGCACAAGAGCACAAAACCGTGATAGTCGCTGACTTGAAAAAACGCTTCCATGAAAAACAAGTAGTTTTGGACAAAGATGGCATAATTCGTCATCATTCTCGCCTTCAAAATGCGATGATCCCACCTGATACGAAGTCGCCAATTTATGTTCCAGAAGACTCGGAACTAACGAGATTACTGCTCGAAAAAATCCATGTTGACAACGGCCATTGCGGTAAAGATCACACCCTATGCATAGCTAGGTAAAGGTTCTGGATACCTCGCCCATCGCGGGGCCTTCCGAAAATTGGTCAAACACTGCGTGATATGCAAAAAATACCAGGGACCTCCTTTTGGCGCTCCCATGATGCCATCATTACCAAAAGACAGGGTGGTAACAACAAAACCCTTTCAAAATATTGGTTGTGACTTTATGGGTCCATTTACATCGAAATCCAATGAAAAGATGTATATATGCCTATATACAATACCGCTCACAGAATGTGCAAAATTTCCGTAAATGTCGCAGAATTCCGAGAATTCCGCGAAGGTTCGCGAAATTCCGGGAATTTTGCGACATTTCCGGAATTTCGCGACATTCCCGAAATTTCGCGAAATTCATGTAAATCACGCAAATTACGCAGGGCCATAACTTCGTTCCGAATGAGTATATTCAAAATCCGAAAACAGCATTGTATTCAGCTCGTCAAGGCGAATCTTTTGGTATACAGCTTGTCTCCAATATCCTCTTTTCAATAATCTTGAATCTGCATGCGGACGCCTTTTCGCGTGAGTGTAACGCAACAAGCATCACACATAGGAGATTGCGGCGGGCACCCTTCGATAGTACTCTTTCAGTAGATTATTCTGCGCTAAACAGCAGCCGAGAACTCTCTTTTAAAAGAGATAGAAGAGCTGATAAACTCTAGAAAAATTAAGCTGTTCCAAGTTCTACTAGCCGTAACTTCCTTTAGAATGAACATCTTCGAAATCCGAAAACAGTATTGTGTTCAGCTCGTTAAGGCGAATCTTTCGGTATACAGCATGTCCTTGAAATTCCATTTCCAATTTTTTCAAAATTTTCTGCGCGCGTATATTCGCAAGGTCGCAACGCAGCGCACATTGAACATAAAAGACTCCAATAAGCTCTATTGGATTGTGCTGCTCCCTCAGATTACCGAGCGCTAAAAACGAACTGGAGAATCTTTTTCGAAAAAGATAGAAGAGCTGATGAATTCAGGAAAAATCGTGTTGTGTCAAATTTTGCCCACTGTAACCCTAAAATGGGAAGCTCTCCTGCTAAGCAGATGTGCTTTTCGTAATCAGCAGGTCAGATAACCTCTTTGAGCGAACTTTCCTTATAATTCAAGATCATCGACATTTTGACCAAAACCCATCGGCGAGCTTCAGGGCGTAGAACGAGAAAAAATCAAATCACCCGAATTTCTTTGAAAACTTGCTCATAGAGGTTATCTGACCTGCTGATTACGAAAGGCACATCTGCTTAGCAGGAGAGCTTCCCATTTTAGGGTTACAGTGGGCAAAATTTGACACAACACGATTTTTCCAGAATTCACCAGCTCTTCTATCTTTTTCGAAAAAGATTCTCCAGTTCCTTTTTAGCGCTCGGTAATCTGCGGGAGCAGCACAATCCAATAGTGCTTATTGGAGTCTTTTATGTTTGATGTGCGCTGCGTTGCGACCTTGCGAATATACGCGCGCAGAAAATTTTGAAAAAATTGGAAATGGAATTTCAAGGACATGCTGTACACCGAAAGATTCGCCTTAACGAGCTGAACACAATACTGTTTTCGGATTTTGAATATACTCATTCGGAACGAAGTTACGGCCCTGCGTAATTTGCGTGATTTACATGAATTTCGCGAAATTTCGGGAATGTCGCGAAATTCCGGGAATGTCGCAAAATTCCCGGAATTTCGCGAACCTTCGCGGAATTCTCGGAATTCTGCGACATTTACGGAAATTTTGCACATTCTGTGAGCGGTATTGTACTTGTCTCACTACCCGTGCAGTACATTTGAGGTCGTTGAAAACCTCACTGCGGGTGCATCTTTGAACAGCTTCTTGAGATTCGTATCTCGAAGAGGAGCCCCTACAATAGTTCGCAGCGATTGCGGGACCAATTTCAAGCTAGGAGAGCTGATCATTCAGAAAATGTTTGAACGACATGATCAAAGCTCCTCAGTAATGTCCTATTGCGCATCTGAAAGAATACAGTGGTTATTCAATCCTCCAGCTTCTCCCTGGATGGGTGGCGCATAGGAACGATTAGTCGGCATAGTTAAGAAAGCTTTCAATAAATCAATTGGGCGCAAACGCCTTACTTTTGCCGATATGTGTACCGCTTTGCACGCATCGAAGCAATAGTCAATACTAGACCGCTTACAAAGCTAAGTTCTAGTGATATTGCGGCGATACCGCTAAGGCCAGTAGATTTCCTAAGAGGCAACCTTTCTTTTTCCATTCCCACAGCCGAAATTGTGGATGACTTTAACGATCCTGACTATGACCCACTGCTAATTCAGACAGAAAAACAAGCAAATGAAGCGCTTCAGTCGTCCGAAACCATTGCTAACAAGTTTTGGGAAAAAATGGAACACTGAATATCTCACATCCCTGAGAGAAATGCAAAGATTACACCTTAAGCAACCTCGATCAATCCTACGTTCTAATCCGCAAGTAGGTGAGATAGTACTGATTGAGCAAGAACTCATTCCGAGAGGATGCTGGTCATATGGTATAGTAGTTGACACCGTGAAAAGCGCTGACGGATTGATAAGATCTGCAACGATTCTCTTACCCAACAAGAAAATTATTCAGCGTTCAGTCAATAAAATCTTCCCACTGGAAATTCGGAGCGCAACTGGGGTAACACTTCTTACCGATATACCACAAAATCAACAACCTCCGCAAAATGTAGAGAAAGTTGTAAGAAACCTGCCCGAAAGAGCTTCAAAAACTAAAGCTCGTAATGCTATTAAACAGCTTGAAAGGAGTACTAATCAATCTATTCATATTCCCAAAATCTCATACTCTCTTCTTTTGCTAGCCATAATGTCGCTAGCATCGCCAATTATGGCTCTGAACTCTTCTTCCGGCATCAGCTGTTATGCGGGCAAGGTTCACATCGCACCGCAAGGCGCGCCTTTCACGCTATGCATCGATAACGATTGCAAGAAAATCGATAATTTCACTAGCGGCGTAAGGTATGCGATTCCCATATCACCAATCAATGATACGGCATTGGTACGTAAAGTCAGCGGCGAAGGCGCACAGAAATCAATAATGACCTGTGAGAGACCAGAATTCTGTTCTCACCAAAAAATTCTATCAAAAACACTTCTGGGAAACCCCCATTGTTGGCCATCAGGCGCTATTGCTACTGTAGCCATTATTTCATACATCATTATCATGCTAGCTACAGTAATTATATGCTCGATATGGAAGCTGAACAAAAAAATGCGAAATAGAACCAAAGTCAGAACTTTAGTGGAAAATCCAACTTCTAAAGTACACCTTCCAACTTTCGCACCAGCTCCTCTTCCTGGACTAAACGTAGTTACCGTATGCATTTTGGCAAGCTCATTGGTACTCAACGCGCAAGCTTGTCAGAAAGGTTACACAAGACATACTGCAAACCTTGTCTGTACTGACACAGACAGCTGCCATTACGAGTACAGCAATGAGTTGTTGTTCAATAAGATCATATCAGAGATATGCATCGAAATCATGCATGGAAATAAGACCATAGGGGTGAAGCTCACTAAGAGAGCGACGCAATTCACTTGTTCCAAAGTCCTCTAGACTTTCACGAGAGACACTAAAACTCGCATCTTCCACGTCGAAAGGTGTGCTCAAGCAGGATCGTGCATTCAGGATAAGTGTCATACTATGCATGCGAACGAAACAGTTGAGGAATTGCGGAAGTTCAAAAAATATCCAGGACACTCCGGCTGCATCGACATTTGTGGAAATATCCCCTGCGGATGCTTTCTCCCTCTACCAGCATGCCAATTCTACCGAGTCGCACATAGACCAATTTCCAATCATGTATTTGAAGTAGTATCCTGCATAGAGTGGAAGCCTACCGTGCACATTCGCATGGAATATACAAAAATGGGCAAAAAATCAATGAGCACTCGCTTGATCCAGCCATATGTTACGGAAAAAATCAATAATTTTGACGTAACGGTCGTTTCCATTCAGAAGTTATCTTTGCCACTGCTAAACAAACGTTTCGCCCTCTCTGGAAAAGAGTCATTTGTCTTACCAGATAAATTCCAAATTCCAGTGGAATGTAGCAGTGAATTGCAAGCTAAACGTAACTTCTCATCATGTACAACAAGTATGCGATGCCATTGTGATAACTCCGTTCATCGATGTCTGTGTCCGGATGATTCGATCAATGCCCTTAGAAATCGCTCATCTACAATGCTACCGCTGGAAACTCCAGTTTCCATTATAACGCGATCAGGTAACGACGTGATAGCCCTTTCAGATGAAAGCGAATTTACAATGTCAATTGCATCTTCAATATTAGCTGAATCAGCTGAAGAGATATTCTTAGCGGAATGCGAAGTTCGTCTTAGCAAGCTGACTGGATGCTATAGCTGCTTGCATGGCGCTACTCTCGTTGCATATTGCCTTTCTTCGTTTGAGAGAACGGTGACGATTTCGTGTGAGACTCAATATTTCAATATACAATGTTCGTCAAATAATGAGTCCACTTCTGTTAATCTAGCACTTGAACGAGCAGTAATCAACGAGAAATGTACTGCGCAGTGCCACCATGGACCTGTATCTTTTGCTCTTCAAGGTAATCTCAATTACCACATATCAGCTGATCCATTGCCGTTCGAGAAAGATTCCCACGCGGTGCCTTTACACCACCAATGGTTTAGTGACATCACCGTGCCAGACATCACACCGCTGGTAGAGATCATAAGAAACCATTGGCATCTCGCTATAGCAGCACTCACGTCTGCAGCAATTCTCGCGATCGCGACCTACCTAGGTGGTCCCATTGTTCTAG
Organism: Cylicocyclus nassatus; assembly: GCA_958299035.1. Classification (NCBI taxonomy): domain Eukaryota; kingdom Metazoa; phylum Nematoda; class Chromadorea; order Rhabditida; family Strongylidae; genus Cylicocyclus; species Cylicocyclus nassatus. The sequence continues at coordinate 62,120,648 of CATQJL010000305.1, forward strand.
TATACGTTGTCAAAGTAGTATTCTGCGTAATCAAAGTAATGATCCGCATAATCATATGGACGCTACGCTTGGTATCAGCTCGAATTGCGTATTGCTTGCCAAAACTAGCAAAATCCAATAAACATGAGCGGATTTCTATAGTTTCAGCTATTCTAGGCAACTGTTAAACAAAAAGGAGAGGGTTCGCACTATATTTTGCTACTGTGCTGTTTTTTCTCAAAAAATTCCTCTCCCGGAGCGCTACAGTGCCTATCAGCCTTATGATTTCGGTCATAATCAGCTGATAGGTTCCTGTAGCACTTCTTCTCGCCTGGATCCTTTCAAATCGCCAAATCGTCAAACAATTCGTCTACAATCGCCGTCGTCTTCAACAAGCTGCACCTCAACAACTGCCACTACCGTCACCGTCTACTTCTACTACTACCAGCCTCTTTTCGTCATCAATCCAATGGTTCACCCTCAACGATTAGCCGCACAACTCACTCAACGCCACAACTATCCACAACAAGCCGATCATCATCATGTCACTTGTAGATGCAGTTGTGAACACCTAGTCATGTATTTAACTATTATCATTCTCTACTTGTTGTATCCCCTTGTCTGGCCGGAGTATCATCGAGCAATCGATGATTCCTGATACCCGTACCATATGACGTCATAGCCGAGCGGGCGGGCCATGTCTGCCATGCGTCCACCTGGGAGGTCTCACCTGACTCTTGGTCACACGTTGACCACCCAAGGTCACAATCTCACGCTCTCGGTTACAGTAATCCCAATAAACCACTGAACCACCAATCTTGTTGTCTATTTCACAATTTTACATTGCATACCGAGGCAAAACCCCTCGAAGAGTCTACACCCGCTAATAGCCCTGTGCTGAGGCCTTAACGAGTGAAGTGAGTGTCCTTTTTTCGCCTGCCGTATGACTACCGTGACTCTATACTAAGGCCTCATGAGTAAAATGAGTGTCGTTTCTGTAACCAGCACATTCGATAACACCATTGGGGAAGTTCTGGATTCATATACGGACCTCTCCAATACTGTCATTTCGAACATTTCGGACAATACGACTCACGGATGGGTCTTAAGTTTGGCAGAGCGAAAAAGGTTCATGTCCGAAATGGCAGTAATCGATAAATCGGGCTTGTCGTGAAGGTGTAAATTAGTGTGATTCTTCTGATGGTGTTGTGCTGCACTGTTCTCATCGACTTCATAATAGATGCGTCAGTTGTCAAGGAATGTTTAGAATCCGCTGTAAGACATCTCTGATGAGATAGTTCACAATGTTGAGAGAGTGTTCTCTATATAAGCGTACCTCCACTGTACTTTGCATTTCGCCGCTATCCATAATCCTGTGCTCGTCTCGCTCTCGCTCACGAAACAGAGGCGCATCTCCACAAGCTTTCAATCCTTTCAGAGGCCTGTCGTAGTCGTGCATTGGGTCCTCCTCGGGACAATCACAAATTGATATGAGCTCTTCCGATCTGTCACCATCATAGACGAATTCCCTCCTTCTTGCGGCGTGAAAGACTTTCTTTTCCAGCCTTCGACTGATTCGTGTCTTCGCTCGAAAAAGGCGGTGATCGGAACCACTGCGGAAGGTTAAACCAGGGTTAAGCGTGGGTTGTGGCACGCCACACTTGGGGGGGGGGGGGTAGTTATAAAGATGATAGTGATGTTAGCGACATAATGTCAGTCAACAATGTTTGATAGGGCCATTGTGCAAGATAGCACTGATTTTTACCGTCCTACACGTACAGTAAGCATAATAAAAGGATCCTAAAATTATAAAAGCATCATTTTCGTATTTGCATGGGAAACGAACTCCGCCGGTCTGGACCATCTCCGCGGACTACTAGTCCTGCAACGACATGCACTGCAGTAGGACCATTGCCAGCGGAGTCGGGCTCAAACTGGCGAAATTCGTTTTCCTATCCGCATATCACATAACCTCTGTGAGCCATGTTTCAGCGAATTTTGAAGTTAGATACTGGGACACTCAAGTGAGCTAGTCATTTTCAAACATGTTAACTTGTTTCAAAAGTGAGTAAACTACGTCTTTTAGCACTCATTACAAAGTACTACTACTTCTTTGCTCACATTAGGAATCCCACTCAACTAACCTCCGAAATATGGGATTGAGAGCAAGCCAAAACCTCGTTTGCCCATTTTTCGCTTTCAGTTTCTCATGCTAGAAAATACTAATCAGGCTCAAATTACTTTTCTGAAAGTTACGAGGATCAGGTTACCGAATATATTCAGTCTTGCCTTCCCTCGCGATTCACGTAGTAGCGCAGACTTAGCATATCACCGTAATCCAATATTTTCGCTGTTTTCCTTTTGCATAGCTAGGAAAAAAACGACTATATCTTTCCCGAGGAGAAACAATCTTTAATGGATTTTCTGCTATATATGAAGATTTGGCCGTAGCAACCATATAAAAAAGACAGAGATTTGAATGCTTTGAAGGTGAGTTAATGGGGTGTTGCACAACCTAAAAAGCTGTGGCCTCCACAGCTTTATAGAGATGGTGCCGTACCCCATTAACTTGTCTCCAAAAAGAATATTAGCGAACAAAATACACATGGTTTGATAGAGTGAGTCTTGTATTTTCATAGAAATAATGTGGTCCTGATTCATCTTCTTCGCTCTGAAAAGCTTGTGAAAGCGCAGCCATTGAAGGCGAAAAGGGAACAAACGAAATTTTGGCCTGCTTCTTAATCCATAGTTTGATGGTTTTTTGAAGCAGGATTCATGGTATGGGTAAATAGGGAGTAGTGCTTTGTATTGAGTACAGTAAGAGTTAGCTAATTCATTTTGAAATATACTTAATCATTTTTGAAAATGACTACATCACTTGAGTGGTCCAATATTGAGAACCCTCAGAATTTGCTAAAACTTGGCCCATGGGGGTTACTTGACATGATAATTACGAATATGTCCTAATTAAGCATGATAGAGCCTTTGTGTTATGTCTACGGAATGCAGACGATAATGCTGGTGGAGGGGGGAGTATTGAGACAGAAGATGGGGAGGGGGGGGGGGGTCGTATCCGGCGATTGTGTGCCACATCTCTTGCTCCACCCCGGGTGGAACTACTGAGACATCGAGCAAGCTCCACCTAGCAATAGTTGGTGAGCACAGATGCTTGTTTGATCGTCATCAAGCCCGTCTCGTATCCGTATCCGTATCCGGGGAATCGCGCCAGTTTGAGCACCGTATTCCAAGAAGAGATTTCTCCTAAAGATGCGCTGTAATCAATTGATGGCTCTAGTGCTGTACACTAAAAATATCTCAACGGGCCTTCGAACCCAAACTGGTTGCTTATCTAGAACAAATTAGAGCACTATTATTGTTGAGGCAGAAAATCACATTTATTTGTTCTTTGAAGTCATGTGAACGATACAGTACTTGGATCTCTTACAAAAGAACTATCTCTACGGAAGCGCAGCAAAAACTTAGGAAAACTAAGCGATACTGCAGAATTCATGAACTCTGGACAAACATTGTTGTATAAGCTGGCAAACAATGCAGACTGGTGAGGACAGCTCTATGAGACAGTTCTAACATCAACACCATATTCAAAATGTAATCGATTTTTTGCACGATTTGCATGAAAAGTTTCTTCCAGCATGTGAGTAAACTGCACATCAGGAGAATGCATCTAAACGGACATCTAATCGTTCATATACCCACAATATTACAACAGTTCCTTCATATTCTTTGGTCCTCTGGCTGTTTGTCCGCTTGGTTTGAACTCTTTCACGGCAGTAAAAAGTGATCTAAAGGGCTATTGCTGGACGAGCAAAAGCAATATCACTTGAACGGGCGCGAACTCACGCGCCTTTCTTCACCTTTGTAAATCTTGCGTCTCATGTGTTCTGCGGCTAAAACCCGTTCGCCCCTAGTGCAAATTCGTACGGCAGTGATAACATCTGTGGCCATTCCAGATGATTCATAAGTTGCTGAAACCAGCAATGAATGCTATCTTGAAACAGCAATTCTTATTTGCGAGATGCTTTATAGCGTGGTGCAGCACCAGCAAGGTCGTTTATTATTCGGAACGTATCGCGTTTAAAATCTTCCAAAAAGAGCGCTTCTACAATTTTATTTCTAACGCTTTTCCAAATGGCGTTCCGCGGATATGAATTCCAGCCCTAACAAGAAGGCATTCATTGCTGTGTCAGCAACATATATCTCATTTCGAGTGACAAGATTTTGATGTTTTATTATAGCAAAGATCCTAATAAGCAAGTGCTCAGGCTTGGCTGCAACAGATGAATTCCGAAGCAAGAAAAACGCTTCAAGGTAGAAGCAGCCATGCTAGTACCCATGAAATGTGTGGTATGAAGATTAGAATTCGAGAATGGGGCATTGATACAGGGCAGGTCTACGATAATTCTGGATATATTAGAGCCCGAGCCTAAACTTTCTATCTTTAGACTATACATGTTGATGGGCGGAGCCAGTGTGGCCACTTCTAATTTCTAGAATAGTTTCCTCGTTTTGGAATTCATTTGTTGCGCGAAGCTCGGGCGTTTGCTTAGTTAGGGGCTCCAGCCCCGCTACCACATAACAAAACCTCAACACCTTCAGTTTGGGTGGATGCTGTCTTCAAGTATAGTAACCGCCAAAAAGGTGCGGACAAGCCGCCTTCCTTTTTTCATCGCTCATTTTTGGATGGAAAACAAAGATGAAAAAATGATTGTGCACGAAATGATAGACCTTTTCAAAAGCTATAACCCTCACACTGCGCTTTCTAAAAAATATGTATTGTATAATTTTCAAATACCTTATTCTAAAAAAAGTCCGAAAATGGCCGCGTCACAATGTCGCGGACAATAATCCTTCGAACGCGAAAATGTTCTTTTGGGTCTTTGTTTGGAGCAAAAACAGAAGTTTTCCTGACAGATAGCGTACTATATCATAGAGCTCATCAAGGACAATAATCAGGTAGTGGTTACTTCCAAAAAAACCCAAGACTGAGTTTTATTATGCTTTTTCTCAAAAGTAACCTCTAAGTACCTTTTCCAAGCCAAATTTCTTCGCAAGGAAATATTTAAAACATCCCAACAAAGCTCTTTAGATAAAATGGATGCTTTTTGCCAACTTCTATGCATCGGACGTGTGCTGGTGAGTTTCTTTGCTGAAGCTCTACAGTGCGTACACATAACCCCACCTGCACCTCACCACTGACTTGCACCGCTTTGCAGACTTGTAGCTCGGCCGTCAGTCACTCTACAAGCCTGCAAGTAGGCTCATTCGAAAGAGCGTGACTTCCCGGGCACGATCGTATGCAAAAGTGTTGAGGACGAGAAAGAGCGGAGAATTGGCGGATGGGGTGAAAAAGCGCAGCGTTATAGGCAATTGGAGTGGAGGCTCTTGTCAACACCAGAACAGTCCTAAAGCTTCGAAATGGATCTATTACAAAAGCATTGACAGTTTTAAACTTCCAGGATGGAACTTGTAGCGAAAGAAGCTTTGTTTAACTTTAGCTGAAAGTTCTTGGCCTACCACTGAAGCTGCGCTTTTTCACCTCATCCACCAATCCTCCACCGTTTCTCATACCCAACCCTTTTGCATAGCATCCTGTCCAGAAGGTCACGCTCTTTCGAATGAGTCTACTGGCAGGCTCGTGGAATGACTGATGGCCGAGCTACAAGTCTGCAAAGCGGTGCAAGTCAGTGGTGAGGTGCAGTTGGGTCATGTGTACGCACTGTCAAGAGCCCTTTCCAGCAAAGAAACTCACCAGCACACGTTCGATGCATAGAATATGGCAAAAAGCATCCATTTTATCCAAACTTTGTTGGGATGCCTTGAACATATTCCCATGTGAAGAAATCTGGCTTGAAAAAGGGAGTTAGAAGTTGTCTATTGAAAAAAGCAAGATAAAAATGAAGCTTGGGGTTTTTTTTTGAAAGTAACCACTACCTGATTATTGTCCTCGATGACCTCTATAATGTAGTACGTTTATCTGTCTGGAATCGTTCATCTGGAAAACTTCTGTTTTTGTTCCAAACAAATACCTAAAAGAACATTTAGGCGTTCGAAGGATTATTGTCCGCGACATTGTGACGCGGCCATTTTCGGACTTTTCTTAGAATAAGATATTTGAAAGTTATACAACACATATTTTCCAGAAAGCGCAATGTGTGGGTTGTAGCTTTTGAAGAGATCTATCATTTCATGCAACCCAGTCATTTTTTCATCTATGTTTTCCATCTGAAAATGAGCGATGAAAAAAGGAAGGCGGCTTGTCCGCAACTTTTCGGCGTCAATGTAGATGCAAATGCTCAAAAAGTTTCGCTGAAAAGCCTGTGCACAGCTTAAATTCAGACAGTAGGCTATAAATTTAGACGAATAGCACGAGAAATGCCATCTGCTCTAATCTTGAGAATCATTTTGAGTTTGTTGGTAAGTGTTCAAACCTTAAAAAAAGCCAGCATGTTCAACGAATCTTTGTCACAGAACAAAGCATCACTTTTCTAACGAAAACAGATGAAGCTATTATTAATGATTCTGGGAGTGCTCGCCATCGTTAATACAAAGTTGCAAAGAATCCAAGTTCGAGTAACGCTCTCTTGTTTTGGCAAGCCGGTGCATGGAACCACGGTGGAACTTTGGAAGAGAAATGAGGGTGGGTTGTTTTAATGAAAACGCAATAACAGCATTTTGTGAAGTAACGTGATGTCTCAAGAAGGTCCCAACGATCGTCTTAACGCAACGACCGCTTTCAAAAATGGCACTTTCTATGTGGATGGAAGTGACGATGAGGAGGACGCCCTTGAATCATTCCTTGTGATTATACACAACTGCAATGTGACATGTAAGGTAGGCTGGGAACTGCTTACTATCTTGTTTACTTCCGAGTTTCGAGTTTAGGGCTGTTATCGATCAGTAGTGCGTGAGCTCAGAGATTCGTGTCCGTGGAAGAAGAAGAAGACGATAGGCGATAGATTCTTTGGTGTGGGAGGGATACATCTGGAACGGAAAGATGCGTACTGACTATGCTGAACAATAAAATTTTCGCAAGCATAGATTACCGCTTGGATGCCCATAAAACAATGAAAAATAGCAAACGCAGCCACGTTTCAAAATGAGTACTTTCTCTAACCTTGGGAAGTAGCGTCAGCCGCGGCCAAGGGTTTCAAGGGTTTCTTCAAGGGCTTCAGGGTCATAAGTCGCGAAAATTCTGGAAAGTGACCCAAGAATATTCCCGAAGGGCACTGCTGTCATCTACCCCTCATTCGAAGAAAATTTCGGCCCCCCCCCCCCTCCTCCTTCCACGAATTTTGCTGGCAAGGTGCGTAATTCCATCCGATTAGAGTTACGTTGGCAGGAAGCGGGGTGTGCAATTCAATTACTACGCCAAAACACAGTGAAGCAAGACTAATTTATTTGATTCTGATAGAAGAAAGACCAACAAGATCGTATATCGGCAACATGACCCTCAACAACACTGCAAGTATACTTGAAAGAAAGCGTAATTCTGATCAGAAACGCAGATAAAGAAGACAGATTCAGAGTCAGCATTCCTCGAGAAATAAACCTCCTCGAAATGGCCGGTTTCCCTCACTGAAATTTTGCTTAAAAAACGACTACCAATGAAAGCGTTGTTCCTGTGGAATTGGTCGTTTTACGGAAGTTAACATAAGAAAATAAATGCGATGAACAAATCTAACAAGGAAAGGATACTTGGTGACCGTGGCCTTTTGCATGGATATGTATACCAGTAGATGCGCCTCGAAGCGCTGATTCCAGATCTACGTTTATTACCTGCTGTGCAACACTCTGAAAAAAGTTATGGATTTTTTCCATCGATCCACGAGATCTAGGCAGTCAGAATCGTCGGTATCCAGGCTTTTTAGTTCTGGAATATCGGAGACAGTTCTGAACTCAACACAGAGCTTTTTTTCAATCGAACGCTCTTATGCAGTGCGTAAATGAACCTTCTAACGATATGGGTGAATGTTGTCAGCAAAACACTGCAAATTTTGGTAGGAAGAAATGTTCGTAACTTCTTACTAAAGAGCGCACAACAGTACTGAAAGCAGATTTGGAATCAGCGCTTCATGATGCATTCAGTGGTGTGCGTTCTATCAGAAGGTTACCGCCACCAAGTATCCCTTCCTTGTAAGTCCTTCCTAGTGAGATGCTGTTGAGATCGGACTTAGGTCTGTACTTAATCACCAATTCTCAACCAGTCGAAGTAGCATTTTGAATTCGACAAGAATCATCTGAGATGTTAAGCTACCAAACATCAAGTGTGGCTCAAATTTCTTTCTGAATGTATCGGTAAAAGAGCCTTCGCAATGACACCATGGAGGATGTATTGTGTTATTTTAGAACACTTGTACGCCCTGAATGTTTTGGCGGAAAAAGCAAGAGGGAATAGTAAATTTTTTATGTAAAGATTTGCACTCGCGAGTCGCTATCCACATTACACTGTATATGGATAACATTCATGTAAACTATCTTTATTCGACAAAACCTTTGAACAAAGCGATGCTGCAAAATTCATGGCGATTCACTTAGCAAAATGGAAAAATGTTGGCAAAATTTTTAACCTTGATTCAATTCGAAAAAGCAAAAGCGATATTGCGAAATTTGCTGGGCTTCGATTTGTTCCATTGATTGAACCATTGAGGAATGCTGCAAAATTTCTGTAATCTGTGGAAGCATCTTATTCACATAAGCGCGCAAAAGTTTGTTCTTTACTCAAGAATTATATTGTTTGGATGAAGATTTTCAATCCTCTCAACCAAGAAGAGAACCACTCCGGATATAGCTTTAATCCAGTTCTAAAGACCGTGGCACTATTATTCCCCTAAATGCAGTGTCCGGGCAAAAACTCAACTTTCAGAAAACCCACTTAAGGTGTTATCCGCAACGCTGAATCCGAAAATCCACATTAGAAGGCGCGAACGGCGAGAACATCCAAAGATTTACAAGTTGAATTTCGACGGTCCCCGCCAAGGCTGAAACGCAAACCCGCCGCGGGACCCTACGATTTTAGCGGTGGCGGCATGCTGCTCCGCCGCAGAGCAAGAATTCAAACAGGTGAAGGAACCCGCCCCAATGCGTAAGTTTCCACAATTTCCGATCGTTTTTGCTTTAGATCGAACGTTATAACTTCGCACTTGCGATGCTGTGTTTGAGGGGGACCACTGCGTGGCACTGAATACCCAAAACCTCTACCTTGTCCGGGCACTGCCTTTGAGAGCAAAGGCTAAAGAAATAAGTCTCCTAGATACTGTATGAAACCAAAAATGGCGTTGAGATAGATCCAACTTCAACGGTCTCATTTGTAACCCATCTACATCTATAAAAAGGTCAGCTCATGCTTGAAGGCAGTGTCGATTTCAATGTCACGAAATGGTAGCCGCCCTGACATTCCCACCAGCTCAATCGCGGGCACATCTGGCGAAACCGGAAGCGAAGAAAATGCTGCAGAAGTGGAGAGAGTTACATGATTGGAGGATCTCGCCCACCGAGGGATAAATCGATACGCTGGAGTGCGTATATTGCACACAGACAAGACGTAGCGTCCCACCACGACTCTGCATCTCAATCTCGGCGGCAGTTGTTGAAATTCAAAATCAGGGGCTTCTGTAATAGCCCGTTCTCGACACATTCGTACTCCACAAGCTGTATTTTTGCGGGAATCAGAATCAGCGGGAAGGATGAGCTCAAATAAGCCAAAGAAATTTTTATTTAAAATTTGCCCGTACGCTGCCATCAATGGCAGGGTCCAGCTTCGGATCTGCCAGCTAATAAGATAATCGCTGGGGGCGGCGGTTCGCAAACTCGCGCTTTTCTACAGGCGGTCAGCAGAATTTTTGGGCGTGGCCAAACCTTCAGCAGGCGGCACTTCCTTTACGGTCGCATTTTCTGCCAGCGAGCAGCAATACAGCATTTTTTGCAAGCGCTGGCAAATAATTTTTTTCAGCGTACGTTGGCCAAATTTTCAGCAAGCGACTCTTTTCACGCAGTTTTGGGCATACGCCGAGCAATGGTGAGACTCTATCTGGCAGAGGTGTCATCGATGGTCTGGGTACCCAAGTTTGGGGTATCTTCTGTCAGTGGAGGGTACCCCGGGCAGTGCGGTCTTCCACAAAGGACCTCCGGGCCCAAACAATCCTGCATATTCCCGCGAAAAGTGCGCGAGAATGCGGCCACTGGGCCGCAACTTATCCATAGAAAAACCGCGATAGTTCCCCGAGCGTTCGTCCAGAAATTGGCCAAAATTATTCCAAATTTGTGCAAGCGGACCGCAAGAAATCAGCGAACTATTTTTCGGGTGCCTGCTTGCTCAAAATTCGCGTGGCCGCCTGCCCCCGGCGATTGTCTGAGTACGTGTCTACCGAAACCCGAAACTGATATGGGCTGCCTGCTCTTCTCCTCCTGTAAGTTCTCTGATCAAATCATACCAAATTTCATCGCCGTCCAAAATACACTCAAAATGAGTCCTTCACGGAATTTCTAACAGTGCTTGAAGCGCGCAAGTGCAGTGCAAAACATTACCAGTGCAGCGCGGGATTGCACGCCAAAGTTAGCTTGATCCGAATGATTGGAATAAACTGTACATACAACAGCATTGTGTAACGTATGTGATGACTCCAAGAAGAGCTCGGCCATCGCCTCGTTGCAAAGACCACATGCAATAAAGGTTCTAGAAGTATCTTTTGTGTAAAAAAATACAGAGAGATGCCCCTAACCATTTTTCGTAATTATACACATCTGCAATGTGACATGTAAGATACGTTGTAACAGCTCTTCTTTTTCACTGGTGGAAGTTTCGAACTTGGAGCGGTTACAATCTTCCGTGCATAAGCTTAAAGGTGCGACGGTGGTACGGTCCCATGCGTGACGCTCAACGATGAACGTTTTGCTGTAGGAAAATTACACCCAGAACGGGGAAAAATTGAGTGATCCCATTATACAGCTAAATGCATGTTTGTCTGTCTATATGTGTGTACGTGAACTTGATGCATGAAACCTAATTATAGCCCCCCCCCCCCTTTAATACGAAACGCAAAGAAAAAAACAGTGCTGCCACCTGGCTTAATTCAAATGTTTGTATGCGATAATTCTAAACTGCGCGAAAATACTGATACTGTTAAACTTCAACAAACTGAGAAATATCAAACGGTCATTGTTTCTTTACCAATTTTACATTTGAGCTCAGCGCTTTATACCCACCGATGAGTTGCAAATGAGCGGTTAGCAAACTAGAAAAGTAATAAAAACAATGTTACTGTAAAGGAGTAATTCACGCTGTCCTTTTGCCTTGGCTTTTTTGAACACCATTCTTATCAAATGTAAAGTTCGGAGCGCCTACCCAAATTGCGTAACGGCTAGATTTTGTGTTCTGTTTCCGTATTCTTCTTTTTTTGTGCACAGAATAGAAGGTCACAGACTGAACTGGACATTCTGCATATTGATGCCCATAAAATTGCGTTCAACCAACGCCATGGAGACTGTTCCAGCCTTCGCACCTACAAGCCAAGACAGTCTTCACAAAGGGTGGAGGAACGAACGCCTCAATTAGGCACCGCCTCCGCGGACCACTGGTCCCAACACGATGCACAACAGCAGGACGAAAGGACCAGCAGCCCGCGGAGGCAACGCCTAATTGAGGCGTTCGTTCCTCTACCCCTTCACAAACGCCGGCCTCCACGCTCTTCTCGACGCCGCTACAAAGCACATCAAGTACTACGTCATCGCTCTACAGGAAACGAAAAAAAATGATGGGACCCTCATCAATCATACTGAACAAGTTCTATCACAAACTGTTGGAGAATTGGCTTTGTCTACAGTATACAGTCCGCACTAATCCTGAACGGCCGACATTGGAATGGCGCGCATCCGCTACAATTTTTGGTCAAATCTACGGTTTCTAGTGCTTTAAGATAGCAATAGTTGGTGAGCACAGATAAGATGCGCTGTAATCAACTGATGGCTCTAATGTTGTACACTAAAAATATTTCAACGGGCATGTACATTTGAACCCAAACTGGTTGCTTATCTGGAACAAATTAGAGCACTATTATTGTTGAGGGAGCAAATCACAACTATTTGATTTTTGAACTCATGTGAACGATACAGTACTTGGATATCTTACAAAAGAACTATCTCTACGGAAGCGCAGCAAAAACTTAGGAAAACTAAGCGACACTGCAGAATTCATGAACTCTGGACAAACATTGTTGTATAAGCTGGCAAACATAATGTAGATTGGTGAGGACAGTTCTATGAAACAGTTCTAACATCAACACCATATTCAAAATGTAAAGCAGTGGTATCAACGCAGAGTACTCTTTTTTTTTTGAGGATTTCCCACTACCACAAAAAGATAAAATGGCTCGTTTGCAATGCACAGATGACGATACAGCACGAAATTTGGAGTGTGTAGGAGCAACTGGAGAGAACAAAGTATGAAAAATATGAAAAACTTAAGTGAATAGAGAGCGTGCTTAACGTTTTCCGAATTAGGCAGGCAATTGCCCTGGACGAACAGCAAAAGCAGTATCACTTGAACGGGCGCGAACTCACGCGCCTTTCTTCACCTTTGTAAATCTTGCGTCTCATGTGTTCTGCGGCTAATAGAACCGCGTTCGCCCTTAGTGCAAATTCGTACGGCAGTGATAACATCTGTGGCCATTCCAGATGATTCATAAGTTGCTGAAACCAGCAATGAGTGATATCTTGAAACAGCAATTCTTATTTGCGAGATGCTTTATAGCGTGGTGCAGCACCAGCAAGGTCGTTTATTACTCGGAAGGTATCGCGTTCAAAAACTTCCAAAAAGAGCGCTTCTACAATTTTATTTCTAACGCTTTTCCAAATGGCTTTCCGCGGATAAGAATTCCAGCCTCAAGATCAGCATTCATTACTGTGTCAGCAACATATATCTCATTTTGAGTGACAAGATTTGATGTTTTATAATAGCAAGGATCCTAATAAGCAACTGCCCAGGCTTGGCTGCAACAGATGAATTGAAGCAAGAAAAACGCTTCAAGGTAGAAGCAGCCACGCTGGCTTTGCCCATGGAATGTGTGGTACGAAGATCAGAGTTCGAGAATGGGGCATTTATACAGGGCAAGTCTACAACTACAACATATTCCGGATATATTGAAGCCCAATTCTAAATTTATTATCTTCAGACCACACATGTTGATGGGCGGAGCCAGTGTGGCCACTTCTAATTTCTGGAATAGTTTTCTCGCTTTGGAATTCATTTGTTGCAGCGAGGTTTGTGCGAAGGCTTAGTTAGGGCTCCGCTATTACATAGCATCAAAACCTCATCACCTCCAATTTGGGTGGATGCTGTCTTCAGTATGTAGAAGCAAATGTCCAAGAAGTTTTGCTGAGAACCGCTGTGCACAGCTTGAAGTCAGACAGCAGGCTAAAATTTAGACGTAGCACTAGCATAGCAATCGTGTACAAAATAAGCACATAGAATAACACCTGTTCTAATCTTGAGAGTCATTTTGAGTTTTTTTCATGTTGAGTTTGTTCATAATTGTTTAAACCTTAAAGAAAGTCGCATGTTCAATGAATCTTTGTCACAGAACAAGGCATCACTTTTTTGACAATTTAGATGAAGCTATTATTAATGATCCTGGCGGGAGTGCTCGCCATCGTTAATACAAAGTTGCAAAGAATCAATGCTCAAGGTACGCTCTCTTGTTTTGGCAAGCCGGTGCATGGGGCCACGGTGGAACTTTGGGAGAGAAATGAGAGTGGGTTGTTATGAACACGCTATCAAGAGCATTTTGTGAAGTAAGATGATGATCTCAAGAAGGTCCCAACGATCTTCTTGCAACGACCACATCCAAAAACGGCACTTACTCTCTGGATGGAAGTGAGGATGAGGAGGGCGCCCTTGAACCATTCCTTGTGATTATACACAACTGCAATGTGACATGTAAGGTAGGCTGGGAACTGTTTACTCTCTTGTTTACTTCCGAGTTTCAAGTTTAGGGCTGTCATCAGTCTTTGGTGTATGAGCTCAGAGATTCGTGTCGGTGCAAGAAGACGATAACCCATAAATCTTTTGGTTTGTCAGAGATGCGGCTGGAAACGGAAAAATGGCTAGCTCGTTAATTCTTGTACAAGCAATGAAAGCATACTGACTATGCTGAACAATAAAATTTTCGCAAACATAGACTACCGCTGGATGACTATGAAACAATGAAAAAATATGGAAAAGCAGCCACGTTCTAAAATGAGTATTCTTTCCTTTGAAGAAGGTAGCGCCAGCCGCAGCCCTTTTTCAAAAGTTTCAGGGTCATAAACCGCGAGAAGTTTGAAAAGTGACCCAAGAATATTTTCGAAAGGTATTGCTATCGTCACATTCCTTCATTCGAAGAAAATTTCAATCACGCTCCCCCTCCTTCCACAAATTTTTCTGGTAAGATGCGTAATTCCGTCTGATCAGAGTTACGTTAGCAAAAGCGGGAAGGGTGTTGCTGCATTTCAACATTACTACGCCAAGACACTGGAGCAATATGACTGACTAGCGACCCTACGGGTCGCTAGCAAGTGGGCTGGGGGCAGATACATTGATACATACTTCGGGTATCGCTGTAAATAGGTTGACACTCATTTCATTTTTTGAACGACTCGCGAGTTGTAAATATTAGTACAAACAAGATACTACGCACTGAAAGAGGTACATCTAACAGTAGGAAATCATCTGCAATTCATCTTTACTATCATGGTCAAGCGTGGGGTGTGGCATGCCACACTTGGGGGGTCCTATTGAGGAATTAGGGAGGGGGGGGGGGTCGTTATCAAGGCGTCCGCTGTTCGCATAACATGATATTCGTTAACAATGTCAAATAGGCCGTCATGCAAAATACTAGCACACTGATGTTCGACCCATTATCGTATACGTACAGTAAGCATAATCAAAGATCTGTAAAGTATTAGAACATCGTTTTGCAATTAGCGAGTAGAATAACCCCTGTGGTCCAAGTTTCAGCGAATTCGGAGGTTTCCAAATACAGGACCACATAAGTGAGATGGTTGTTTTCAAACATGTTACTCTGTTTAAAAGGTAAGTTAACTACTTTCTTTTGCGCTTAACACGAGGAGCTACTATTTCTTTGCTCACATTAGGAATCCTACAAATGACCTCCAAATTAAGGAATCAAGAGCAAGCCAAAATTACGTTTGTTCCGAATTGTCCAGGTTCGGCTGTCTCTTAACCTTGGCATGGTGGATACTCGTAGTGGGATTGGTTGAGCGAACTTCCAAGGTTGATAACACTTTTTTATTCGCTAACGTTTCGGCGCTTTCGCCTTCTTCAGAGCCTGCAAGCCGAAAGTATATGAACTTGCTCGTCCAGACGTCAACAATAGATAAAGTATCATTCAAGAACAAGGCCAATGCTAAACAAAACCAAAAGCGAATAAAGAAGTGTTATCGACCTTGGAAGTTCGCTCAACCAATCCCACTCGTTTGTTCCATTTTTCATTTTCAATATCTCAGGCTAGAGAAGACCAATCAGGCTCAAATCACTTTAATGTAAATTAAGAGGCTTAGGCCATCGAATATATACATCCTTCCCTTGCGATTCACGTAGTAACGCAGACGTAGCATGTTACCGTATCCCAATATTTTCGCAGTATTTTACCAGTATTTTACATTTGCATAATTATATCTTGTTCTTGGAGAAACGTTTTCATATGAAATTTCTGCCAAGCAAAGAAGAAGGTTAATCAGTAACAACGACATAAAATACGCAGCTATTTGATCTGTTTGAAGGTAAGTTAATGGGGTGTGGCACCACCCCATCAACTATATCAAAAAAACATTTCTAGCAAAAGTTATTTATATGAATTATCCTAGACCTAGATTTCATGTGAGTGATTTGAGCCTGATTTTTTTTTTCTTATCTCTGAGTAATATTTGGGGAAAGCGCAACCATTAAAAGCGAAAAATAGAAAAAACAAGATTTTGGTTGGCTTCTATTCCAAAGTAAGAAGGTCTTTTGAAGCAAGATTTCTGAAGTGGCCAAAGAAGGAGTAGTGCTTTGTTTTGAGTGCAAAAACAGCTAGCTTCACCTTTGAAACAAAGTTAATCGTGCTGGAAAATGACGATTTCACTTAGTTGACCCGGTATCTTGAAACTTCTGAATTCGCTCAAACATTGTCTACAGGGGTTAATTGACATGCTAATCATGGATATGTTGCCCGTTATGTTTGACAGGGCCTTCAAGTACTGCTATCTTAGGTATAGTTCAGGGGGTCTTCGGGGTCGCAACCAGCGATCGTGTGCCACACCTCCTACTTGATCCTGTTTACTATCATCTTCGCAGGAATTCTATTCCAAAAATCCCAGTCCCTAGATCTTTTCATTGGAAATCAGCAAAGATCATCTCTAATGAAGAACAGCTACTTTCGACCAAAGCTCAGACTGATTTTATGGGGCACTGACATGCGTGGAAAAGCGTTAAGCTTTTTTCTTGAGGGAAACTAACTACAGATACACACCTTCTTCGAAAGCAGGTTTCACTGGATTTCGTAAGATTGACCCTGATGTTTTCTGCTAGCAGGACCAAATTCGCCCGGCTTTTTTTTTCAATGACGACAAAAGTAGAGAGCTTAGAGTGTAATTCAAAAGTTTTACAAGTCCAGGATCTGTTAAGGAAAACTGTTCTGTCGTATAAAGTCCTTGGTCTTTTCATGAAGCGAGACCTCACTGGTCCTTTCTTCCAGCAAGACCAAGCGCTCTGCTGTTCTCCCTTTTGGAGGCAAAGGTAGGATGTTTTTAGAGCAGAAGATCCCAAAAGTATCCTTCGGCAAAGTTTCTTAAGCCTGATTGCTAAAAAAAAGTCTCCCGTCGCAAAAGCTCTGCTATTTTCTGCCAGGTAGAACAAGTTCGCCTGTCTTTTCTCTTTTAAAGGCAATAGTAGGATGTTCTGAGAGTAGGAAATCTTCAAAGTGTATTCGGGAACGTATGTTGAACCTAGGAACTCTTAGAAAAAGTTTTATCGCACATAGTCTCTGGTCTCTCTGTCGGCGAGATCAAGTTCGCCCTGCTCTTTTCCTTTTGAAGGCAAAAGTAGGATGTTTTTAGAATCGAAGAATCCGAAAGTAACACTCCCAAATTTTTATTACCCTAATTTCACGCGTATAAGGCGCACTTTCTCGAACTTCCAACGAGTCGCTCAGCCGCTTCACTGTATTCCGGAAAAAAATCCTTACATCGCACGATTCTCTCAAGCAATACACAGCACGTTATAGGGTCCTTTGGTTGTATTAGGTTGTTGCATAAGTTCTGTCCGCCTTAAATTTTTGAGTTCAAAATGCCATAAAAGTCATTTTTCCAAGATCTTAGTTTTTTGTGTTGAGCAATTCCTTGGCTATCAGATGCATTTTGAAACCTGCGAAAATCCCTGTTAAGGAGGAAGCAAGAACTCAAAGAGTTCAAAGCGTTTTTTTTCAAACCTGTCTTTTTTGACATAGCAACTCCCTTATGAGAATTGATAAGCATCTTGTCTAACAATGGATGGATAGGGAATTTTTCGTAGATTATTTTGCACTATGAAAGAGCAAAAAAGAAGCCACTTTTTGACCTCGCTTTAGCGCATTTATGCATACCTATTTACGAAATATGAAAATTTTACAATTGACGTGAGCGCTCAAAAGAAACTGGTGGATGGTCTCTGTTAGCCCTTGCTTTACCCAAGCACCTTCAACTTTGAAGTCGTCGATTACTTCTATTCGCAGAAAGTTATTGCTTGTAAAACACCTATACAATTAACGTTTGACAATAAATTTTACTAGCAAGACGTTTTCTTCATGAAACTGAACTTATGCGTATGCTAGCCTATTATTACACTCTTATTCCGCAACCAGTTAAAAAACTTGACCTGAAGGGCGCATTATGGAGATTTGCTCGCAAAAGCATATTTCTAGGGTGAGAACGTAACTCGGCCACTTGGAGATTTTAGGCCTGAAATCTCCTTACACTAAAAAATTTATTAAAATATGCTAATTAGAAAGCGCAAGAAAAGCACTTTCTAGTGATGCTAACAATACCGCATTAGAAATGAAATTCTCTTAGAACAGCTGCTTCAAACATAAGGCAAGAAAAGTCGGACAGAACTTATGCAACAACCTACTCATAGAGTCCTTTGGCATGTCTGGGCTGGTCGATTTTGGAAAAAAATCACCCGCGCCTTATACGCGTGAAATTAGGGTAGTTTAAAAGCAAAGATCAGAATGATTTAAGAAAATGTCCTGCCGCTTAAAGTCCCTAGTCTTTCTGCCGGCAAAAACAAGTTCGCCCTGCTCTTTTCACGTTGAAGGCAAAAGTAGGATGTTTTCAGAGTAGAAAATGTCAAGAATAATTATCCCTGAAGGTTTTTGAAATGTATCTGTGAAGCCTACGAGTTCCTAGAAAAAGTGTCCTGTCGCATAAGATCCCTGATCTATTCTGCCAGCAGTTTGCTTGCATTTTTTCTCTTTTGAAGGCACAAGTAGGATGTTTTAGAAGAAAATTTCATAATTATTTTTAGCAGATTTTCTAAGCCTAAAAATTGTTTTGAGAAAAATTGTCCTGTTACAGCTCTGCTCAAAAATTGAGAAACGCATATGTAAGATAATAAACATATACTAGGCTGTTGCATAAGTTCTGTCCGATTTTTTTGCCTCATGTTTGAAGCAGCTGTTCTAAGAGAATTTCATCTCTAATTCGATACGGTTGGTATCATTGAAAAGTGCTTTCCTTGCGCTTTCTAAAGCATACCAGAACTCAATAAAATTCTTAGTGTACGGAGATCACAGGCCTAAAATCTCTGAGTGGCCGAGGTACGTTCTATCCCTAGAAATATGTCCTTGCGAGGATATCTCCACAATGCGCCCTTCAAGTCAGGTTCTTTCATTGGCTTCGGAATAAGGGTATGGAATGCTAGTATATGCAGAAGTTCGGTCCCATGAAGAATACGTATTGCTAGTGAAATTTATCCTCGAACATAAATCTTTGGTATAGATGTTTTACAAGCAATAACTTTCTGCGAATAGAAGTAATCGACAAGCTCAAAGTTGGAGGTGCTAGGGCAAAGCAAGAGCTAACAGGGCCCATCCACCAATTCCTTTTCGGCGCTCACGTCAGTTGTAAAACGTTCGTAGTTCATAAATAGGCATGCACACATGTGCTGAAGCGAGGTCAAAAAGTGGCTAATTTTTTGTTCGGTCAAGAAAATCTCTCGGCAGCGCAAACCTATGGGCTCTTTTATGTTGCATAATAATCTACGAAAATTTCTTTATCCATCCATTATTAGAAAAGATGCCTATCAATTTTCATAAGGGAGCGTTACCATGTCAAAAAAGACAGATTCGAAGAAAAACGCTGCGAAGTTTTTGCATTCTTGATTTTTCCTTAACAAAGATTTGCGCAGATCTCAATATGCATTTTTTAGCCAAGGGACTGCTCAACACATAGAAACTAAGACCTTGGAAAAAAGTTGACTCTGAAAGAAGTTATGACATTTTAAACTCAAAAATTCAAATCGGACAGAACTTATGCAACAGCCTAGTACACTGGACTCATTGACAGTTAGTAACAAGTCCACACGCAGCAAATCTAAAAATAATCTTAGTAAATAGAAATTCAAGAACAGAAAAATAAGCGCATGAGATACAATTATCCTACTATGCACCTTTCCCTGTTCTAGTTGAAAAGTCTCCATTTTATATTTTATGTTTGACATCAAGTTTCACAATTTAGAAGTCGCATTATGCACCATTTTCTATACAGCACAACCAATTTGACGAGCATTTTCTGTGGAATCAGCGCATTTGGGGTGTTGTGCAAGAAGAATGTAGCAATTGCTAGCCGCTACTGCCAACTCAAGGCGCAATTTTTCTTATGAAACCCGAACTCAGTGAAAATAAGGAAGATCACATTGAATGCTATAAAATAAAATGCTACCAAATTAAATAAGTTTTGCTCGGAGCCCGATGATATATGCAATTTGGTAATGCTTTCGCAAAAAACGTGAACCCGAAGTTTACCTTTGGAACACTTCGTCACTGATAACGTAATTTTGCAACTCATTTTCAAACTAATAAAGTCAATAGAAATCTTCAGTCTGATCAAAAGCTCAAACCAAAGAAATGGTCTATATTTTTGCGTATGGATGGTTAGGAATGAGGGCAATAGATACCCTGGTTACATTAACATCCAACAGCTCGTTCCTCTTGTGCCACCGGCGCATTTGTGCTCATTCAAATGCAAATGCAACTGCATCTCAGGAAAAGTTCTTCCTTACGTTTCATCTTGCTATGCCGTACAGGTTTGTTAAGATGGTATATTTATTCAAATCGGCCTAACGTTTCGGCGCCTTCGCCGTCCCCAGAGGCCTAAAAAGAACCCAAAGCATCACCTCCAACATCAGACCAACAGATGTCTCCTCTAGCTTGGCTAGTTTCGACTTTGTTTCAAATTCAGTCCGCAAAAACTCTTCAGACAGAAATGAACCTACCGTTATACCACCGCTATATGATGTGTCCGCACTGGAAGGAATTGACAGAGCGACCGGAAATGAGTGACAGAAGCGGACAAGTGAGGGATACTGTAGAGAGCAAAAAGAGGATATGTTATCTACTATCTACAGCTCACATAGTGCTACGCAGAAAGTCGGCTGTAACAGACAAGCACTCGTTTTTATTATTCATTTCTGGATTCTTCGAGGATATCGAGAAAGATTCTAGTGCCTTTCTAGCCGAGATCTCTTTCTCACAGCTTAAGATTTTGCACTTGACTCTAAAATCTGCTCCATTATGTGCTTCGCCTTTATGTCTTCCCAAGGGTGTTGCTAAGCTCTTGCGTCTCATGCTTGCCAGATGTTCCTTTAGACTACACTTGGTACCCTGCCAGTTTCGCCAATATACAACGCGCCGCAGTCCATGCATTCGAGTTGATATACAACACCCACTTTTGTACATTCCCCTTCTTTGCCATACGGACACACTATGCATTGTTCAGTTGCGCATTTCCTATCGTAGAGTCGATTTCGTACGAGCTGCTTTTTAATGTTATCGTTTGGTATGTTAACCAAAATGACTTCATTGAGCAGCTGTGCGCGAGCAATGCATTGATGAAAGGCCGCTGTGATCTTATCAGAGATGAACGGGAGACATAATGGAATTTTGTTGTCGTTTCGAGTGCGGCTAACCTGCGCAAGACGTCTAGTTCGTGGAAATGCGCGATAACCATGACTGCGTGCGATCTCTGAGGCTAAGTGTCGTGCTTGTTGGCGTCCATCCTCTTCCGAGCACACCATGGCGGCTGTTTTGAACATATTTTTGATTACAGCATGTTTAACGCTACTAGGGTGCGCAGACTTAGCATTGATGAAGATGTTTTTTTTTGTTTTTTGAAGTCCTCAACAAGCAGTCTGAGTACATCAGGCTCACACGCGAAAGACCACGAGAAGGATGGTTGCCTTATTTGAACACTCTTATGAAGTTAACCAATGGCATTGTAACAATGAAATGGTACCGCAAGGATAGCTGCAAAAACATCCTCAACAATGCTAAGTCTGCGCACCCTAGTAGCGTTAAACATGCTGTAATCAAAAATATGTTCAAAACAGAGTACTCTGCGTTGATACCACTGCT
>CATQJL010000305.1:62142785-62220656 GCA_958299035.1 Cylicocyclus nassatus
AGGCCTCTGGGGACGGCGAAGGCGCAGAAACGTTAGGCCGATTTGAATAAATATACCATCTTAACAAACCTGTACGGCATAGCAAGATGAAACGTATCAACAATGCCAAGGTTTAAACAAAACGGAACTTGGAAATTGAAGTTCTTCCTTAATTTTTCTCCATCAAGGTTAAGCTCATACTTCTTCTATCCTTTTCGAAAGGCTGTTACGAATGCTTTCTAGTTGAGATTTTAGCAGTTTTTGAAACTGAGGGGAAAACAAAGATGATTTTACGGTCTGCTGTGCTTTAGAATAGCTAACAGGGTACTGCTTTGCGTAATGCGCCAAACTTCTCCTCTCTCGAAACCCTACCTAGACGCTGTTTTTCAATAGTAAAAAAAGGAGATGAACTTTTCAAAATGAGGCTCTACGAACATTCAAAAAGCAGATTACGACGGAATTTGTTGAAATTTTTTTACAAAATAACATCACTGCTTAAATAAGAGGTTGTATTCCACAGAGCGTTAAGTTTTACTTTCCCTGGAAGAGTAGAATCGACTGTAACGCTCGGTTTTCGTGTGGAAAACCGGATTTTCGACTTCACACTCAAAAACAGAACTTTGAATTTCCTTGAAATTTGATCTGAGAAGGAAAATAGACTTTCCAATACAAAGCTCTACTCCGCAATTCAGAATTTACCTCCTTTCGAAAATTGGTCAATCAGTTCCTCGCTAGAAAAATCAGTTTTTCTAGCACTTTCACTCCTAATGGCAGATTTGTAATACTTTGTTAGATTTTGTACAAATAAAAAGATGAGCTTTTACAGATAATGCTCTACTCCGCAGAGGTCAAATTTACGTCCCTTTGACACCAAGTTTGCTCAATCGGTTAGCTTTTCGCTGGAAAATCTTTGTGTTTTAGCACACTTGCTCACAATCGAAATCAGGCTGTCTACGCGAAAGGTTGAACTTTCCCACTTGAAACCAACTTGCTTAAGCGATCTCTGGAAGAGAAGTGGGACTCAGAACGTTTGCTCTCGAAGCATATCTCCAAAGGATTTTGTTGTAGCTTGTCCGCGAAGAGTGAATTCGAAAATAAATTCTACAAATGTCATTTTATCTCATTTAAGACAGAATTGATCAAATGCTCAGTCTTTGGCAGGAAAATTTAGGTTATTTAAGCACATTCACTGGCACGTTCAATGAATTTTGTGAAATCTGGGAGGGGGGAGGGTAGAGAGTGGTAAAAAATTCAACACGAAGCCCCACTCGACAAAACGTCGAATTCTAACTTGCGTCAAGACCAAAAGTGATGGAAGGTTAAGTTTTTCGCTAAAAAATTGATTTTTTCTTGGATTTTTCAGACTTGTTCCAAAAATAAAATTTTGATGAATCTTTTCTAAAATTTGGATAAGAGGATAAACCCAAAATGGATAGGAAGGATAGGAATAGGGAAGGGATAGGAATGTAACCTTTATCACAGAGTTTTGACAGGGCCGGGCGTAGTCAGGTAGGCCAGCTACCTGGCTACGCCCGGCCCTATAAAAGCAAAACTTTCAGCTTCGAAAATTCTAACCAGTCAGCAGAAAACCATATAATTGCTGAAATACGAAAGGCGAAGCACTTGAGATTTTCCATGCATTAGTGACAGCCAAGCAACGTTCGCCTTTCGAAGTTATTCACTTGAACGCGAACTACTTCAAAGCTGTATTATCTTCCTTTTATAATGGTTATGTGAATGATACTGTATATGGATATCATTTATGTAACCTAATTTTTTTCGACAAAACCTTTGAACAAAGCGATGCTGCAAAATTCACGGATTGCGATTCAATTAACAAAAACAACAAATATTGGCAAAATTTTTGACTTTGATTCAATTCGAAAAAGCAAAAGCGTTATTGCAGAACTTGCTGGACTTCGATTTGTTCCATTGATTTAACGAGGGATGCTGCAAATTTTCTGTAAACTTCGAAAGCATCCTATTCACATAAGCACACAAAAGCTTGTTTGTACCCGGAAATTATATTGTTCAGAAGAAGATTCCATTTCTTTCGACTAGGAAGAGAACCGCTGCAGATATAGCTTCAACTTAATTCTAACTAGCTGGCTTACCCGGCTCCGCCCGCCCCTGTCAAAAACGATAAAGGTTCGATTGCT
The DNA here is from genome assembly GCA_958299035.1 of Cylicocyclus nassatus. Classification (NCBI taxonomy): domain Eukaryota; kingdom Metazoa; phylum Nematoda; class Chromadorea; order Rhabditida; family Strongylidae; genus Cylicocyclus; species Cylicocyclus nassatus. Next base: position 62,144,924 of record CATQJL010000305.1, read on the forward strand.
CTCCCTGTACACACCTTTACCTGTGCCCACTTCTACATGCAAAACCCTATTCCCGCTGTGTTAGTAACCAGTATGCTCAACTACCTTCCTCATCAACCCCCAGCCCCGCAGCTCAAACTTTGCAAAAAAACAATAAAATCGATAAAAGTAAGGATAATTCTAAAAACTGATGGCGTTATTCCGCTATCCGGGCTCTAAAATGTTTTTGTGGTGGATCTTGCTCAAACTCGGTATATGGGGGTTATTCAAGCCGCTGATGACGAAAATCGTAGTCATTTCGCGTGGCCAGGTAAAAACCATGAACCTGCCTAAAACCTGGGCAGGGAATTACCCAAAGTGCTGTTTCAAGAACATCGTGCTTAATCCCCATGATAATGGCAATTCGTGTGGTATGAGACTTTCCCACGACCGTAATGCTTTCCTTATAGGACCACTGCCGCGCGCGATACACCCTTCGGCGGCTTTTGCCTAAGCAAAAGCAGGGGGAGGGAGATTTGCAGCGTGCGCTACGCGTTGGGACAGGTTATCAGGGTGGCGCTGGAGACCGCCATGCAAAACGACCGTTTCCCCATTTCGTGAATATCTGGGATCTAAATTGGTCCGAAAGCGAAAGTTATCCATTCAAACCCTGCAACTCACCATGACATCACTTCACAATGCGTTATGTTAGCGAGCAAGCATCATATTCATAAGCAGCATGCTTGTAAACCGTTCCAGGTGAGGTTTTGAGCAAATCTGGAACCTCGACCCATCTACTGTACACCCACCGTAACCCAAAAAATGACGCTATCCTGAGAAATCAGCATAATATTCATGTTCAGCGCGCTAAATGACCACCCTAGACGAAGTTTAAAGCAATCTATGTTTTCGACCCCATACCGTATAACTACCATAACTCTTGAAAAGGTCCCAGTACGCAGAGAGAGTATGATATTCGTAATCAGGTTCCAGCCGAATTTATGATTTTTACTTCCTACCGTACATCTACCGTAACCACACGGGGGAGACGTTCTGCAGAAAAAGTGTGATACTATTTTCAGCACGTAAAATAACCCTTATACCTAGAAGCTTGAGCAAGCTTTAGACAAAAAAAGATTTGGGGCCCGGATAGCCGAATAGCGCCAAACTATTGTGTTCGTAATCAGCATGCTCGATTACCCCCTGTGCCAACTCCCAGCCCCGTAGTTCAAACTTTGCAGAAAAATCGATAAAATCGATAAGAGTAATCGATAATCCTGGAAACTAATATTGTATTCGGAATCCCCATCCTCGATTACCCCCTGTGCCAACTCCCAGCCCCGTAGGTGAACTCTGCAAAAAAATCGATAAAATCGATAAAAGTAATCGATAATCCTGAATACCAATATTGTGTTCGGAATCCCCATGCTCGATTATCCCCCTGTGCCAACTCCCAGCCCCGTAGGTGAACTCAGCAAAAAATCGATAAAAATCGATAAAATCGATATCGATCGATGACGAAAAGTAGCCTTTGACACCCGCCGGGGCCCGAAGTGTATGTGTGCCAAGTTTGGTCCGGATCGGTTCGAAAATGGAATTTTCTATTCGGAACATACCTACATACAGACAGACAGACATCCAGACATACAAACAGACATTCAGCTTCATATATAAGATAGACCGTAGGACCATTACTGCCTTAGATGTAGTGTCCGGGAAAAATCCGGTTTTTGGAAGAACTACTTAGCGTTTTATTCGCTGCGCTGATCTGAAAATGCACATTAGAAGGCGCGAAAACGGCGAACATGCGCTTTCCAAGGCCTTGCTATGCAAATTTCGACGGTCCCTGCCAAGGTTGAGACGCAGAGTCGCCGCGGGACCGCACGATTCTAACTGTGGCGGCTGCGTGCTCTGCCGTAGAGCAGGAATTTCAAACAGGTGGAGGGCTCCGCTCAAGGCGTAAGTTTCCCCACTTTCCGATCGTTTTTTTCTTTGCTTTAGATCGAACGTTATAACTTCGCACTTGCGATGCTGTGTTTGAGGGAGACCACTGCATGGCACTGAATACCCAAAACCCCTACCTTGTCCGGACACTGCCTTTGAGAGAGGAACTGGAAAAGAAGTCTTCTAAATAGGTTCTTTTTTTTTCTTCTAAATAATATCAAACACAACATGACCAGAGAATAACTGCAATATAGCCCATTTGTTTCAATAAATTCAACCAAAAAAGTCTCAAATTAGATGCTTTGAAATGGCTTGCAATAAAAAATCTCTCTGCAGATGAGCAAATTTAACATTAACAAACACTGATGATCAGTTGCATCATTCACTTGCAGCCATACATGTATCTCATTGCGATTGTGGTAGGCCTTTCAATTCTAAACTTTCCTTTGTGCATTACTGTAACTGAACTTCAGCTCGTGTTCGTCGCCTTGGCGCATGCCGGTAAGTAACCCTGAGTAAACTAGTGGGCTTCAATCATGGTGATCCTTGCAGACATCTGCCCTGAAAGTAATGGGATGACAGACGTCGTGCGACTGAACATCTTAAAGGCAGCGTCCAGGCAGATCTGGACCTATAGGGCTTTTACGTGGAAAGTACTTTTGGGGCCCTAACTAAGGCACTGCCCAAGCGGCAGCTCAGGTAGTACTCTAATGGCTGAGATATTTCCCTCGAAACTGGCCCCCGCGAACGTATTCGCATGGATTCATGGCAGTTTCGCGCCAGGATCCACGCTTTGCGCCATGAATCCATGCGAAACACGGTCGCGGGGTCCAGTTTCGAGGAGAATATCTCAGGCGTTAGGGCACTACCTGAGCTGCCGGTTGGGCAGTGGCTTAGTTAGGGCCCCAAAAGTACTTTCCACGTGAGATCCCCATAGGTCTAGACTTGGCTGGACGCTGCCTTTAAACGTTCACAATGTGTTCAGGTAGGCATAAAAAGAGTGAAGAAGAAAAGGGATGATTTGGGTGAGAAGAAATATAGCCAGCAATAATGACTAGAGATTTGTAAGAAACTCTTGGCGCCAAGTTTTATCTACGTAGTCCTAGACGTCATTCCTTGGCTGCAGCCTTTTTCCACTCCGTTCTTTCCCATTCCCTCCCCAACTCCATTCCATCGAAAAATGCATAGTTGCTATGTTAGGTCGTTCCGAAAGTTCTTGCGCACGATTTTCAAAATCCAACCGATTTCACTGTTTTTATTTTTGTATGAAAGTGTAAGTCATGCTCTTTATAATGACATCTTGGCTGCTTACTAATGACCATCTGTTGCATAGATAGAAGCGATAGAAGAATGTTAGTCAAAATTTGAATGTTCTGTGCAGGGTCATAAAAAATCGGAAACTTGCAACAAAAATCGGAGCAGTCGGTATTGTAGGTTCTTTCACCAGCTCTTTCTAACAGTGCAAAGTTTGCGCCGATTGAGCAAGATTTTGATTTTCGAACAAGCAATACAAAAGGGCGAATTTTATTTATTTTGGCATTTTTCAGGGAAATCGTAACTTTTTATAGTGACGCTCAATTGGCGCAAACTTTGCACTGTTAGAAAGAGCTGGTGAAAGAACCTACAATACCGACTGCTCCGATTTTTATTGCAAGTTTCCGATTTTTTATGACCCTACACAGAAAATTCAAATCTTGACCAATTTTCTTCTATCGCTCCTATCCATGGAATAGATGATCATTAGTAAGCAGCTAACAAGGGAATGGTCAGAAGTCGAAGTGGCCAATCCAAACAAGCTATATACCATTCGATGCAGCATAGAACGCTGATTTCAAATCTGCCTTCCTTATCTGCAGAGCGCCTTTGTAGGCGAAGTTATGAGCAGCTTTACCGCGAAAAAACCGTATACAAAAATTGCGAAATTAGGCACATTATTGCTGTTTCAGCTCACATCTAGGTACGGGTCATATAAACTGACCTAGTTGCATGTTTTGGTCCAACACTGAGCCGAGAATGGCTTTGTACGGCCAAGTTTGCATTTTACGTGCACAATTTCTTAGCAAAATGGTGGCCTTCAACGGCTTATAATTTCGTCTACAAAAGCGCTCTGCAGATAAAGAAGACAGATTTAGAGTCAGCATTTTATACTGCATTCAATGGTATGCAGCTTGTATGGATTGGCCACTTCGACTTCTGACCATTTCCTTGTAAGATGTCATTATAAAGAACATGACTTAGATTTTCATACAAAAATAAAAGCAGTCAAAATGATTGGAAAAATCAAAGTTATGAATTTCTGAAAATCGTGCGCAAGAACTTTCGGAACGACCTAATAACTGAACAAATTTTATTCTATCCTACATTACAAGATGCTAATACGCTACCCTTATAAATAGTTGAAAAGTCATTAAACTCGGAGTTCACCGAATCCGCGTCGCATCGTCATATCTTGGTACAGAATAGACGAATTCTGAATCCAAGCACACCTTCAACTCAATTCGGCGAAGCGCATCTTCTCACACATTTAAGTGCTCGGTTGTATACGATAAATGCTCAGATTTCAAAGATTTTTGCCAGCGGTGGGGTGATCAGTATAGTGCACAAGCAAATTGAAGAACCTACCGTTTGCTCCCCAGCAAGATTCCCATAGGTACCGCGTCATCTCGCTGCCTTTCGCTTTTTTGAACGTGTTAACCTCGGGCAGCTCCGTTGAAATCTCAGGAGAAACGTGTCAAAAAGAGCGAAAGGCAGCGTCGCACCAAGCACGCAAGCTGATTCACATGGGAACTTTTCTGAGGCACGCAGGATACGTACTATCGTAAGCAAAAATCTAAGGTCGAAATCTGATTACCTACCAAATCCACCGTGTCCAAACGAGCACTTCCTTTATATCCAGAAGATGCGTCTCGTAGAGCTGAATCGAACGGTGCCATTGCATTTGAAATCTATCTCTGAACCAATATGCCTATGAGACGCTGATTTCGGTAAACTCCAGTGGAGTTCGTTCACATTCTACAAATTATGGGCGGCACTGATTTTCCGATGTTTTGCAATCGTCTCTAGATCTTATGTCGCTACTGGAAGAGCAGTGGATAGAGTTGGAGGCTTCACTCCACCAGCAGCAAGATGTACAAATTGGTATGTGTGACGCACGAGTGAGGTTCCAGATGAAAGAAATTTTCTAGAAGACTGTGGAATGGAAAACCTCAATGTTGCGCACGCCAGAAAGTGTCAGTTCAAACACTCTGAAAGTAGCTCAAGACCAGGTGCTGGTGAGAATATTTTCGCGGTGGCCCTCCTGGTAACAAAGTTGAAATCGGGATCAGGGTAAGCTAACATCGATTCTGAAAAACAGTGGGATGGAGGGCACGTCCAATGCTATTCAGGCTGCGTATGCTTGGGCTGGAGAGGTGTAGTACGGAGTAGGAAATGAGAATGTTTTCACCTGGGAGCTGATAAGCCGACCTTACACCGCTATCGGACATTACACTCAGGTAGTTTATTTTCAAAAAAAAATCTGAGAAATTAAAACCATAACAGAATTCGCAAGCATTACATTGTTGGCCGATCAACTATTCAAGGAAAAATAATGATCTCGCTTTCAACTGTAATAATAATCGATCATACATCCAACTTCTATAGCCCGACAGTCTATCGAAAAAGGTTCTCACTAGTGCTGAGAACTCCTCGGTGGAGGCAATGGATTCACTATCGGAAGCATAAATCGACCATACACCTTCTTACTGCACTGGCATCTGACAAAACAAGCATAGCTTGTGTTTTGGCTCTCGTTACTCAAAACCTTTGTGTTATTTCACCCTTACTAATGAAGAGAGAGGTCAAACCAGATTACATCCTATCTGATTTTACATTCGTTAAGCGGATTCCTTATTTATCAGGTTTGTCCAAAACTATAGCATCGGAATTTACAAAAAGTCGTGGGTTTTTCTTAGTTCCACCGATTTTCTTTGATAGAGCATACCTAAAAAGAAGAAAATTTTTTAGATTTGCTTTAAAGAAATCTATACTGACATTTACTAACGAGGGAAGGATACTTGGTCACCGTAGCCATTCGTAATGATTTGTATATCAGAAAATGCGCCTTTCAATGCTGGTTCGAATACTGTCTTCCATATCTGCGAAACGAGAACCTGGATGGAGTTATGACTATTCTTGCATGAATAAATTGCGCTACTGCGGAGGTTCAAAATGATCAATAAAAATTTTCCTTTCCTTTCCAAATGCTGAATATGATTTATATAGGTATAATACATCAGTATTCTTCTTGAAATTCTCTTTAATAGCTTCAAACGGTAACCTAGAACAAATTTGGTGATTTTTACCCAAAAATACGCAAATTTTCAAAAATCAAAAATCATAGCTTTCTTCAGAAGATCGTTTCGCAGATATCGAGCACAGATTTAAAGTCAGCGTTTCGAGATGTATCTTACGGTATATACATCGTACTCCGAATGGCCACGGTCACCGAGCATCCTTTCCTTGTAAGATGCTTGATAAATAAAAGGGGTGGAGGAACGAACGCCTCAATTAGGCACCGCCTCCGCGGACCACTGGTCCCAACACGATGCACAACAGTAGGACGAAAGGACCAGCAGCCCGCGAAGGCGGTGCCTAATTGAGGCGTTCGTTCCTCTACCCAAATAAAAGCAGTCAATCGTATTTATTCATTTGGCCGGTAAAAATGCTAAAGTCCCAGAAAAATTCAATTTTCTTTTGAGTGTGGTTTTAAGACTGAATCTTTTAGGCGGAATTCTGTTGATCGGATGTATGTACGGACAGCTATGTCGCGTTTTTGCTTAAAAATATTTCGAGCCTAACTTGCTTTTTATATGCTTGATGAAGGATCACTTTTGTTATACGACAAAAAATATGACTCAAACTAAAGGGTTTCCAAGCAATTCTAAAACCCATTTTTTGCATTTTTTTTGGTGCAAGCTTATGCACAAACTCAATAGAATAATCAATACTATGATTTGAGCACATGATTTCACTACGGGAGTAGACACTGTCGGATTTTTTTTGAAAGAATTTTACATTTTCTTCTCAATTTCTCTAGTGTCCATTAGCTGCCCGAAATTCGAAGTCAAATAATCATAACAAAGAGTGAATCGCACACCAACAGGACATCATCGCATCCAGCTAGATCCATTAAATTATAGACATCAATATCAGCTGACAAACCCTAGGGTAGAGGAACGAACATCTCAGTTAGACACCGCCTCCATGGGCTGCTTGTCCTTTCATCCTACTTTGTGCATCGTGTTAAGACCAGTAGTCCGCGAAGGCAGTGCCTAATTGAGGTGTTCGTTCCTCCACTCAAATCCCTAGAATTCATAAAGGAGGCATTTGTTTTAATACAGAGATATAGATTTATGCGGTTTCTTTTTGAATCTTACCATATATCTATCAAAGGTGTAGATAAAAAATTATAAAGCTACGAATGAATAGAGGAAAAGATCTTGCTAACGTGTGAAATATACTTCCAGATGGTGGCAGACGACAAAATCTCTTGGCTGTGCTGTTGAAAATTGCTCAGATATGTCACTAGTAGTTTGCAACTACAAAGAAGCGTAAGACTTACAAAACTCAACTCACCTTGTTTGATGATAATAAGAGACTTTAGAGGAAATGTGATTGGTCAGCCTATTTATGAGACGGGAGTACCATGCTCGAAGTGTCCCGTAGGAGACGGATGTGTTGCAACCAACGAGAAACTGTGTCTTCTGAGCTAGGCTCTTTGTGCCCTCAGAACAAAGAATTCGTTGCTGGATTGTCTTGAACACCACAAACCTAGCACTGAGCATCCGATAATCCTGCAAATATTGCAGGATTCGTATGTCGAAGGGGATGAGCATGAATTACAAAAAAAAATTTTTCTTTTATTAAAGAGTATGTGCAATGACCTTAGAACAACTATTCAACAAGTGCGAACAACAAAAATACTTCGAGTATGATTGAGATATAACAATTCTTCAAAAGTTCAACAAACCTGCGTCAAAAACAAAAACAAAAACAAAACAGAAACATGCAAATTATTGGTTGTCATAAGCTGTTACTCATCATCGAGATCGGCGAACGTTAGTTCCAGATGGCAGCGTGGCTGGAGACGTTCCAGGCAATGGAAAACCAGGTGGTGGTATACCAAATGGTGGTATTGCATACGGTACTCCAAAGCCAGGTGGTAGGGGATAAGGTCCTCCGAAATGTGGTGGCGGCGGTGGTGGGGGTGGATACACTCCTAAAAATTACTGCTAACATTATCAAATACTCAAAGAAGCTCCGAGAATTAAGTCCCTCTGCATCTGAGGTCGTATAACAAGCACTTGTAAGCATGTTTTTACGACCTTTTGTGTTTTCCTATCTCGATGTCTTGTCTCAATTGAGTAAAGACGACTAGTGAACCAGTAATTAAAGGCAGCGTCCAGGCAAATTTGGACATGTGGGGCTACATGGATAGTAATCTTGGAGCCCTAACTAAGCCGCCATTGCCCAAGCGGCAACTCAGGTAGTGCTCTAACGGCTTAGATATTCGTCTCAAACTGGACCCCAGGATCGTATTTCGCATGAATTCATGGCGCAACCCATTGGTTCGCGCGAAATTGATGGTTTGCGCCACGAATCCATGCGAAATACGATGCCGGGGTTCAGTTTCGAGGGGAATACCTCAGCGTTTAGTGCACTACCTGAGCTACCGGTTGGGCAGTGGCTTAGTTAGGGCCCCAAGATTACTATTCATGTGAGAGCCCCATAGTCCGGATTTGCCTGGACGCTGCCGTTAAAGGTGCTACAATACATCCGCGCCGCCCTCGGTTTCCCGCTATTAGAAGATTTTGCACTACGATTCTTTATATGAGTAAAGACGACAATATTCGTGGATGGGTCACCAGTCTAGCAAGCTTTGACGTCGGCAAGAAAGTTCCTGAGAGTGGAAAGGAGAAAGGGGGAAAAGGAACTTTCCGAGGACCAACTTGTTTGCGAATCCCGAGGGCTTCAAATGGAACGACAAGAATGGGTCCCCTGGAATTTCAACCAAAAAATTCCGTAAACTTTGACGTCAAGTGCGATGCAATCAAGAACTTTCTGGATTTAGAGATTTTTCTCGGTTGCACAGATGTACAGATAAAGTGGCCTGATTGAAATATCAAGAATGCGCGAAGTGAGTAAGGGGCGAGGAAGCTGAAGCGCCCTAAAGTTTCCTACGGGACTGAGCACAGCAACAAAATGATGGCCTGCGCAAAATTTCGCCACAACAAAAGCTTATCTTGCAAATTTTGAACTTGAGATGAAATGATGTAAACGTACCGTTTTGACTGTGCGCTGAATACGTGGGATTTTGACCAAAAGGCGGCATATAAGGAAATGGTGGAGGCTAAATAGAAGTCTAGTTGGTGGTAATCAATAGCAAAACCGGCGCTATTCCAATATCAGGGCCCCAAAATTTCGAAGTCATTATTGCTCAAAGTCTGAGGATATTCGACCCGCTGATGCCGAATATCATATTAGTTTTGCGCGGTAGCGCCGTTTTCCGGGGTCACGGTGGGCGTACGGTAGGGGGTCAAAATCACGGATTCCGCCTAAACTTGGCCTAGAGGGGTTATTTGGCATGCTGATCAAAAATCATACTCTTTCTGCATTTCAAGTCCTTGTCCTGAAGTTACGGTAGGTTTACGGTACGGGGTTAAACTCTCAAATTTGGCTGGAATTCACTAGAGGGGTTATTTTACATGCTGATCACAGATATCAAACTCTCCTTGCGTTTTAGGACCTTTTTGCGGACTTACTATGATAGAGGGTCAAAATCATATACCTGCTTGAAAATGTGTGCAGGGGGCTATGCGACTCGCTAATCACGAATATCGAGTTCATTCCGCACGGTAAAGCCTTTACGTTGATTTCTGTGATCTAAACGGCCCGAAACACGAAGAAATGTCTAACTCACAGGCTGAACTACCGTAACTCGACAATAAAGCGTTATTGCAGCGAGCGAGCACGGTATCCGTAATCAGCTGCTCAAAAACTCTTCTAGGCAATGTTTTAAGCAAATTCGGAACTGCGACCTATATACCGTATGCTTACCTAGTCCAATAAAATCGCGCTTTTTGAGAGATTGGCAAAGGCCGCAGAATGCAAAAAAATTGATATTCGCGATCAGCACGTCAGAAATCCCCCCTAGAGCAAGTTCAGCCAAAGTCGTGATTTTGTCTCCCTACCGTATGCCCACCGTAGCCCCCCAAATAACATTTTTGTGCAAAAAAGTGTGTCATATCCGTAATCAGCATGTCGAATAACCCCCCTACCGAGACGAGTTATAGCGAATTCACGACTTTGGAATTTTGGGGCCCGGATAGTGGAATAGCGCCGCAGAACTTACTTACAATTGGTGGCATAGGATACATTGGCGGCATGTATGGCGGAGGTGGTGTGCCAGTGCGGTTCCTTAGACTCAGCTGGTCCCTGGAACTGCTAGTTGTATTGGAAAGAACCAAAAGTTTGAGAAGTACTAGCAAAGGCTGGAACATCTCAACTAACATTCTTCGTTCGTCGTTGCGGCTTTGTGTTGTGCCACCGCCACTAGTGACTTGACTTCCACCTCCTAGATCGTCTCTTGCGTAACAAGGAGTAGAAGCAGTATAACTAGGTGGTCGAGGAGTTGAAGGGCGACTACTTTGACCTGGAGTTCGCGCGTAGGAAGGCGTATTCGGTCTTTCGATTGGTGATTGCCCTCCATTCCAGTATGGGGTAGCACACCTTGCACTGGATCTTCGACCTCCATAAAGACTGAGAGCACTTTCGCCATAGGTAGGCGACCCAGAACAATACCTGGGTGACTGCGTGGAGTATGGTGTAGCTGATCCGTATGCAGGGGTACGAGGTATCTCGAGTGATGTTGAGCAAGTAAATTCCGTCCGTGAATCAGATGCAGATACGTGGTTCTCCAAGTCTGGTTCGTGGGCTGGCGTTTTCGTCGATGGCTGAAAAAATGAATGATCGAATACGGCAGACTAATGTTGAAAGACTGATCTCGAAAGCACTACCGAGGCATAGCAGGCTCGATCAAAGAATGTGACCCACAGCTGCACCGCCCAGAATTCTCCCAGATAATTTCAAGGCCTAAGGCAAACGCCAGAATTGTAACATTGTTTCGGTTTGGCCCACCGAAAGAGCGCACGCAATTGCCAGCAAAAACGTAAGCGAGTCAAAAGTATGGTATACCCAAGAATATTTGCCGTATTTGAGTAAAACAAAAGATAATTGTTATGCGCGGAGCTACAATGGCGATTACCGAATAGAAACTTCTGAATGGACTGATTCAGCGAACTTTGCGGTCCGGGGTCGACAACTATCGTATGATTAAGCCTAGAGCATGTCACTTATGTCATACAAGTCCTTTCACTTTAAGCTAATAGAGAAAATGAATAATCGTGGTTGTAACAATCTAAGAAAAACGTAATGCATTTTACCCGTTTCCAAAATGGACTCATCGGAACATGTGGACCGGGACTTCTCGAAATTCCCCGTCGAGGCGATCGAGGCGGAGATGGATTTGCCTCTAGTAGACCATCCTGTCTACTCTTTTTACTGAATACTCGAGCTGTTCCTGTGAGGCGTCTTTTTGCATCTTGAGTAGAGAACTATTACAAACTCGTTAAATCAGAGATAGAAAAGGCACCTACTCTTATCTTGAATAGAGATTTGATCGTCTGCTCCGGGCTGGGAAGACGGCTGTGCATCTGGAGATATTGCTGGAGGGGGTGGCGGAATCATTATGATGTCTGAATATTCAGACGAATAACTATCTCCAAAGATTCAGTACAAGTGAAAGCCTTAGTGTCCAGATTTGCCAGCACTGCTTTCACAGGGATGGAATTTCATCACTATATGTCGCCGGAAGTGGGCCACAAAGACTGCGGCAGAGTGCGGAGGCTGCTACAAAGACATAGGTTCTCGAGCGACCCTGCGTCCAAGGGCCGGGCATAGATCACGCGATTCCATCGCCTCGCGATTTTGCAGCAAGACCACTGTTGCCAGTTCATCGCATGCCGATCATCTTCATTTTGGTTGTAATATAATCGCGATTACTCGTGTCGAAAAACTACCACAACCGAAACGCAAGATGATCAGCATGCAACGAACTGGCAAGACTGTCTTGTTGAGATAACGTGAGGCGATGAAATCGTATGACGTTCAAATTCAAAATGAATAGCACTGGAAAGCCGTTCTTGCCGTTTTCGCGCTGGCTAATGCGGATGCTTGAGTTCGAGTAACCGATAAGCCCAGGTAAGCGATAAATCCAGAAACTGATACTAAGAGGGGACATTGCCTTTGAAGTCTGCCTTTGGTTCGCGCAAATGTCATGCAAATATGGGAGTTTACAAACTTTTTTGATTATCGTTTTTGAAAAAAAAATGCAGGCGGCGTGAATACGATTACCGGCGCACTAGCATGGAGGGGTTACTGCGAAGGACCACGAACGTTGTTTGGGTGTATTTCATTGACCTCTTTGTTGTTTCAACGGCGAATCTTCTAAGCACCGTCCACCCGAATTCTCGACTTCCATATTTATGTCATTCCGGTCTACCAAGTCGAGAATCCGCGAAAACCCCAACATTTTTTCCCCAACCCTACAGGGCAAGTTCCCGATTGGTTGGACGCTCACGAATTGGCGGGCGAAGGTCACGGCCACTCAAGAGGGAGGAGCCGACGTGGCGAAGTCATCTAAAGCGATTTTCAAACTTCTAGTTCCGGAAGCAACTTTTTTGCAGCGCGAGTTGGGCACGTAGACAGTTGGGGCCCCGTACTGTTAGACATCAAAATCTCATCGATCTCATTATGGGTGGACGGTGCCTTATAGGGGAGTCCAAGTTCATAAAAATGCGGGTGAAGGAGTGTGTGTAGCTTGTGTCAACCACGTGCTCCTTCTTCCACTGCGCAAGCGCCACGCCAGAGCTTCGCGCCTCCACCGGCCCTTGGACTAAAGATCAGCACATAGGGCCCTCGCGTTGCGGACGTAACTCTACCCACAAGAGGTGCCGCTGACACAGACTACGCTCATTGTCCTTGGCGAACAAGTTTGTAGTTGGGACCAAATATTTTGACTGGTAGGCCAGACTTGGCAACTCATATCAAGCAGCATATACCTTTAAATGTGAACACATACCTAGCGCTCAGTGGCGGTCCGAAGAGGGGGCGTGGGGTGCGCGCGTCCCCCCCCCCCCCTCCCCCCCGAGAATGGGTCGCGAAATTTTTGAAATTCACTTACATGGGTTATAAAAATGTGCAAGTGACTTGTTTATTCTGTGAACAATTAACACAATTTTTGAAATTTTCAGAAATTCAATATAGCCTTGTAAAAAAATACCCCCCCCCCTACCTCCCCGGACCGAAATCCTGCGACCGCCACTGCTGGCTTTGTCTATGGAACGAAACAGTACTCACCAGGAGTTTCATGGTCGTCATTCAAAGAAACTGGAGGAACGCTAGGAGGCTGTGGTGGGGGAGGAAGAGGTAATGATTCATCCGGCTCTGCTGGCACTGTAATTGCTGCCTCTTGGGCTGACACCGGCCTTCGAGTGGGCTGCTGTTCTGTCTGCCCTACAGATTCTGAAGCATATCAATGATGGAGACGAATATGACATTCAAGCTTGGATTTTCATACCCGCGGATAACGCGCGCTCTTGCTGTTGTAAAAAAATGTTGCTGAACATTCGTGGTTCTGGCAAAGAGCTGCTCCATAATGAAGTCACTGGATTCTCATTTTCAGCAGACGGACCAAGTGAATGTCTGAAGAAGAACACTCAGACAATCGCAAAGGACTTCCGGCGCAAAATGAATTTCTAAAACTTCCCGGGGGAGGGGGGGTGCTTCTACTGGGCCGGTGGCTTGAACCGTGTAGCATGCGCGCCGCCCTACCTGGCAGCTTCAATAGAAGTGTCCCCCGGAAGTTTTAGAACTTCAGTTTGCGCTGGAAGTCCTTTGCGATTGCCTGCTTCGGCAAATGAGAGAAGCACTTACTGCAATAGCATAAACAAAAGAGTTATAAAGATTCTTACCTCTCTTGCTCTATATCCGTCATTGGAGTCCTGCTACAACTCGGAGATCTGTTCCGGATTGAAGAATAGTAGGCGGGGCTGCAGTGAAAATACTACGCATGTATTCAAATTATCTCCAAACAACTCATCATATCTTCTGCGATTTTATATCAGTATACTTCCTCACTGAGAACTCACCCAATTTCTTCTTCGTCATCATCAAACGCAGGAGATCGAGATGTTCCATCCGGGTAACACGACGGCATTCGCAGAATGGCACAGATTTCACCTACAGGTAGGTGCCAGAGTAAGCGAATATTTTGTTCAGCTTCGTTCAGCTGCAAAAGGCGCACAGAACGTTGATTCTGCGCGGGACCTGCAGCTGAAGCAGGCCTTGGCAGCAGTAGAGATTATGCAGCAGACAATAATTCTGCGCGCCTTTTGCCGCGCTGTTAGAGAGAATGAGGAGATGGAAAAGGGAGCAGGCAAGCAGGCCGTGGGCGTGACGCGAAACCCTAGCGACGCGGACTCTCGCCATGCCAATTTTGGCCTGATGGGAATCGGGGCAGACTGTAGCTCGAGATTATAGTCGCAAGTCTATACTTTGACGACTTACATATCAACCATTCTCGGGAGGGACGCAAGCACGCTTTGCGTACGTTTGATTAACAAGTTCATGAACGCGTTCTGATTGACTATATAAGGTAACTCTGAAAGGTATGTTTGAATTGGTATTTTTAACGAGCTCGAGTATGTTCTTACCGAATTCTTAATAGTAAATTATCCAAAACACGTTAGAACTCATTCATGATCTTGCTAATCAAACGTACATACGCAAAGCGTGCTCGCGTCTCTTAGTGAAAGAATGAATGATGTCGTCGACGCTCTGTACTCGCTCGATGATCCAATCATCTATCCTGAGAATCGAGAGCGCTTTGCTTGTGAGCAGCCACTATGCAGTGGACGTATGCGGGTGGAGGACTATATGTCGCCGAATTTGGAAGAGTCCTGCGCGGATTCCCTGCAGGAACGCATGTCCGCGCATGTACAAGGATGCGTATTTGTCGCAAATGACCGCGGGGACCGCCCTTTTTCGGCGACATATAGTCCTCTACCCGACGTATGCGGAGCGCACCATAAAACCTAAAACACTGTCCAAGCGGCAATGCAAATGGTGCACTCGAGATGGAGGTGTGCATTCCCAAACTAGACCTCGCTACCGTAATGCGAACAACTCGCATTGGCTTGCATGCTATTGCGAGGACCCACCATCCTCGTGAGTTCCCGCGCAAAAGTATCTGGGGGTTGTTTCATGCTGCCGCACTGACCGCAAGGACCGCAAGGACTGCAGCAGACTGCAGCAGACTGCTGCTGACTGCAGCGGTTGCTGTTCACGTAAAAAGAAAGAAGACCTCGATTACGACCGAGACACCTTGAACGGCGCCTAGGAAGATGAAAAGTTCCGAGTTCTTCCTTTTCAATAGATTTTTCTTTTTTTACGCGAACATGCTACGGCCGCAGCGGTCACCTAGGAGAGGACAGGCGCAGCGTTGTGGGAACCCTCATGCTTACCATGCCGCGAAAGACCACAAATTCGAAGAACCTCGCAATTTTCCTATCGAGAAGGAAATCGCGAGCTCGTCCAAACGCGTGTGAGAATAGCTTGCGTGCGCGGATTAGGGGAAAGTTTTCTTGGCAAGGGCTATATGCTACGCACTCTCACTTCTCTCTTTTCGTTTCTGCGCTGCAAGTAAGCTACATATATAAAAATTCCGAAACGTTCTGTTTTGTCGAGCCACTGCAACAATCTGATATTTCAGCTTCACCTCATTTTTGAATGGGGTGAATTTTTAGTGCCTTGTACAAGATGGAGAACAACTCCAGCTTGTTTATGGGTGCTTTCATATCGCGTCGGCAGCCGCCGTTAAAAGCAGTGTCCGGTCAAAAGTCGATGTTGAGACTTTGTGCTTACCCGGGCCTATTCGCTTGCTGAACACAAAAATCCACGCTGGACAGCGCGCAAACGGAGGGAAAGGGCTCTAACATTGGAGGGTAATTAGCAGGGCGGAGGTCTTCCCCACTGTAAATTCACGCTCCCAGCTTCAGGAACGATCTCCTCAATTCCTTTAGCTGCCCTAACATCGCCACCAGCTAGTGCGAAGCGTGATTTGAAATCGGAACCAAGAAGACCGCTCCGGAAGTTGGGAGTGAATTCACAATGGGGAAGACCACCTGCTAATTCCCCTCTGCGTTAGAGCCCTTTTTCGCCTTTTTCGCGACTTACGCGGTTTTGCGTGGTTTGCTACATTTGTCCTGGCTCATTTGTCCATGGGACTCATTCTTTGGGCGACATAACCCTAATTTTCCACGAGGCACAGACGTTAATGTTTTTCTCGCATGGAATTATCGTACACTCGCAGTTCCGTGCTACTCTCACTGCTATTTAGGATACGGTAGGACTAGCTGCCACGGAGGACGATTAGGAGGCACAAGCAGTGGCGCATTTTTGCAAAGCGTTTCCCGCGATGTATCGTCCCTTCCACAGTTGCTGCTGCCTTTGTTCTGCGTCTCTGACCTGCGGTACGCATGGCCAATATGTTGGCAACATGCAGTATATTGGCGCTGAGGCTGATAGTCAAAATGTTCTGGACATGCTGTTGCATGTTGTTAACGCTTTAGCCATACGTGCCGCAGGTCAGAGACGCAGACCAAGGTATAGGGCATTTGAAAAATCGTGACGATGGTGCGACCACTCGCGACACGTACGCCACTTCCGGAAATCGTGTTTTCTGAGTTATCATCTCTGGTCGAATGGTTTTTACTTACATATGATATTATTTAGACATTGGAAGTGACTGAGCTGCACGTTGAGGTGCTGCCTTCTTGTGCAGCGTTTTATGCTTCTGTGGGCGCAGAGTCCGCAGTAAAATCCGTCGTCACGATTTTACAAATGAACTATATCAGCAGCAACTGTAGAAGGGACGATACAGCCTGCCCCATTCCCAACCAAGCCAAAATTGGCATATCGGGAGGGTATTGCATCACGTCTACGGGTAGCTAGTCTGCTCTCCCTTTGAAGGCAGCGTACACCCAAATCTAGGTTACCCGGTTCTCTATACGGTGTATATGTAGGGCCCAGAAGAAGACGAACTGCTTCGGTTTGGTTTCCCAATATTGCTTCTAAGCAGAGAAAACCCGCCTGATTCTTCTTGCGTTCCGCCCCTTTCTTTTCGTCCTCCTCCTTCGGACGAATCGACAGCGTAGGCTGCAGTTGCAGTTGCAGTTGCGCACTTGCAACAGTGCAGTTGCTTTTTGCGGTCCGCCTCCTTCGGACGACGAATCCATGACAGCATACGCTGCAGTTGTAGTTGCAATTGCAGGCTGTCATGCAGTTGCAGGTGCTCCTCGCTGGCATGCGGACGGGTCGAGCAATTCGAAACTCGTCCTCCCTCCGAAGAGAAGATCCCCGGGAATCGGGGATTTTTTTGGGAATTTTGGAGAATTTCAATGTCATAAATGTAATCAGGGGCACGGGAAGGCCCCAGAATGACAAAAAAGGTGAAGTTTTGGGTCTACGCTGCCTTCAATCTCCGCTCTTTGTGACAGCGCGTAAGCGGCAAGCACTCTAGCGATACGAGCGCGCAAATTTAGCCGATGTTTCAGCCTGATCACGATTGAAGCACACTGTAAATACGAGAGTCGCACTCCTATCACAATGTTGAAGGCAGTGGCTCGGTAGATCGACACTTTGAAGAATTTGGCTTTCTCGATTCCTCCTGCATGAGCTGAGTCCAAATCTGTGTCTTGCAGGCCCCCGCCAGAGTGCCGAAGCCATGCCAGAGCTACGCCAGCGCCGAGCCAGCGTTTCGATCGATACACGTGTATTTCGTCGGGGCGGGGCTAGCTGACCTAGTTCTCAGCAGGTAGATGTCCTCAACGAAATACATGTGTATCGATCGAAACGCTGGCTCGGCGCTGGCGTAGTGCTGGCATGGCTTCGGCACTCTGGCGGGGGCCGCAGCTTCTGGAGATATTGATAACTCGCATTTCAGAAGTGGAAAGTGCTGTTTGGGCGGGAAACGAAAGCCCGTCCTCTAGACAACGATTGGCTTGTGGTATCCAGATGGGTGGAGAGAACGGAGCTTTTACGTCCAGGAAAGCGAGTTATCAATGGCTTTAAAAGCTGCAAAGTTTAGCTCTAGACTTAGCTCATCCAGGCGAGTTAAAAACGATGAATATCCCAGAGTTGTCCATCTGCGCAGGCAGTGCGTCAAAGGCAGTGTCCTACCAAAATTGGGGTTGCGATTTTTCACATATTTTGTCGTAGGACTCACTGAATAGGCGATCGCCCGAGTCCGACTCGATCCGAGCCCTTTTACGCCAAGAAATTTGCCCTCAAAGTGGCTCGCAAATCGCGATTTGGCCCGCACAGCCGACCATCCCAGTTGTTTCTCGCGCGTTTTATGCGTTTCAACATGTCCCTCCATTTGGCGTCCACCTCCATGGTGTTACTGCCACTGTGACAAGAGCAAGGCTGAGAAGGCACAACTTGTCCGTGCCGCTTCCACGGGGCTTTCAAAAACGGCGTTTTCGTGCATGTCATGTGATTTTGGACCCTCATTGCCATGTGATTTTGGACCTTCACAGAGTTAGCCAGGAAGTGCAAGAAGGCCTGCAACATGTCAAAGTCGACAACCAAAATTTGGTGATACACTCCTTCAATACGTTGACGACGGGCCTTTTTTTAATGTCTGTCCCTGTGGACGAACCGCTTTCTACGTCTGGCTACATGTGCATGTGCATGCATCTATGCGTGTTGCACAAAATTAAGGTGGGCGGGCAGCTCCGCTCCCTTGTGGCAAGCTTCACCCACTTTTCAAAAGTGCGAAATCTGCGCAAGAATTCGTGCAAATTTCGACATTGAGGTAGGCGGGGCACCCCTTCCCTTGCGGCAAGTTCCGCCCACTTGGTGGAACTGCCAAAATTTGCACGAATTCGTTGAAATTCCCGACATTTTTGAAAAGCGGGCAAAGCTTGCCACAAGGAGGTGGAGGAGCTTACCCAAAGTGTTCACAGCCACTATTGAATTTGATGAAGCTTCATCAGCTTTTTCGGGTCTGGAATACAGAATTCCAGGTGCTAAAGGTAATTTGAGTTTTGCGTAAAAGTATCTCCAAATTATCTTTTCCACTATGAGTACAGTATCATTACCACTGTGTGTGATATCGAGGCAATGACGTAGATGTCGATGAACTCAACGAAAGCTCCGACGATTTACTCCTCGATAGCGATGCTGAAACTCCCTGGTGGGAACGGTGGCGACATGGCTCCTGCTGTTGTTCCTAACACTAATGTTTTCGATTCGGACATCTCAGAAGACGACAATGACGAAAACGCAGAGAACACCTGGATGGACGGGGTTAAAAAGCATGACAGATGGACGTCGTTTACCAAGCATGCTGGGGCTGATTCAGAGGTGGATATCTGTGAGACGCCGCTTCAGTTTTACGAGTTGTTTTTCTCTGAAGAACTCCTTGTCATGGTAGCTAAACAGACGAACTTTGTTGACAAGAAAAGCATCACAACTGGATTCACACCAGGGTCAAGCGTGTTGATGCGACCCTAGGCCCTCTTCTACGACCCCCCCCTTCCACATACCCCCTGCCCTCGCAACCAATAACAACCAAGAAAATTTTCACTTCAGTCATTATAATTGACTATTTTATAATAAATCATTTTCTAGTGACAGATAATAAACTGTTCTGCCGTTTATAATATTCGGCATAACTCATTCATGTTTCAGTGGTACCGAAAAATATTGACAACTAGCTGGCTTACCCGGCTCCGCCGTATGTTCCGAATAGAAAATTCCATTTCTCAACCGATCCGGATCAAACTTGGCACACATACACTTCGGGCCCCGACGAGTGTCACAGTCCACTTTTTGTTATCGATCGATGTCGATTTTATCAATTTTTTGCAAAATTTGAGCTAGGGGGCTGGAATTTGGCACAGGGGGTGTAATCGAGCATGCTGATTACCCCCACGGGGGTAATCAGCATGCTCGATTACCCCCCCCCCCCCCCTGTGCCAACTCCCAGCCCCGTAGCTCAAATTTTGCAAAAAATCGATAAAATCGATATCGATCGATGACGAAAAGTAGCCTATGACACCCGCCGGTGCCCGACGTGTATGTGTGCTAAGTTTGGTCCCGATCGGTTCAGAAATGGAATTTTCAATTTGGAACATACGCACACACAGACAGACAGACATACATACATACAGACAGACAGACAGACAAACAAACAGACATTCAGCTTTATATATAAGATGGTTCTGGAAATTAGAACGTTTAGACTATAATGACAGTCCCGTGTTTCGTCCTCGTAAGCGACACTATTTTTTATTTTTCGACTAAAAAGCTTATTTCCTACCTTTTGCACATATTTTCCTGTAGAAAAAGCTGTTTTAGCGCCATCCAGAACGATGTCAAAAACGTGCATGCGCAAGGTACTCTAAATTTCGTAACTAAAATCAGGAAAAGAATAAGAGGCTCCACTGAACAGGTTTTGTAGTACAGTGCCCAGGCTATCCATGGAAGAAGTTTGAGCCATTGATGAGCAGTGAGCTCGAAAAAATTTAGATGCGGCTTTCGCAAATTTAGATGCGATCCTAAGTAGCAAAAACTGGGATTTTTGAGCTTAAAATTTTATATCTCACCGGAGATGTAATGAAACAGTCTGAAATTTTATGTAGGTAAAGTAGGAGGCTTACTTCGTACTGCAGCAAGATTGTAGCCAACAAGCTTCAATAGCTCCAGGGAAATCTAGATGCGACCCAGATACGACCCCCTTCTTCTCATTTTTTGCTACCATACATAAAATCATAAAAATAATCACAGTTTACAAAATAACACCAGATTTTGCACAGATATGATAAGGCTTCTCAGAAGTGCAGGTAAATCGTAAGGGCCATACAAAAGTCACTACAAAAAGATTTACAAATCATTGACGGTCACCGTTGGTAAGACATGAGCTTTCGTCGAGTGTGAGTGACCTCAGTGAGGCTTCGGACGCAGGATTTTTAGGCCAATTGGTACATTTTACATTCTTGTCGCACATACATGCCTAGTGTTTGAGCTCCTGAAAGTGCCTTTTGAATCTTCGGTCATACCTGTGGCCAGCAAGTTCGATCCCCGTCTGCGACACCTTTTTTGCAGGGAGAAAAATGCCGTTTTTGAAGAGTAGAGGATGTTTGCGACTAAGAAGCTTATTCCCTACATTCTACACTTTTTCTTACTCGGACCACCCTCTTTTACGACCCCCCCCCACCTCCGGTGCCCCCCTTACGACCCCCGTTGCGACAGTCGCATCACACGTTTGACCTGATTCACACCTACTCCGATGAATTGAGAAAGTTCTTTGGCCGTGTCTGCAAATGTTGGATATCAAGACAGTGTGTTATGGATCTCAAAAGGACGACGGGTGTGGCACAGATTTTGCAGTCGTTGCACCGTTTGCTACAGTACACCTGCAGCGCCCAACAAGGTGTTCGTGGCGGGACCACTTTGCACTCACGAACTTTAGAATGAACTCGGTCACCGTTATTCCGCGTCTTCTTGTCTTTCTGTTCGCCTATGCACTTTCTATCGCGTTTTATCTCCGCGTTTTGCCGCCATTCGTATGCACAGCAGTATTCGAAGTTTTCATTTGGATTAAACTTTTGTTTTGCAGATGTCTCTCAAAAAGTTATGTTTGTTCCCGACTTGCAACATTCAAACAGCTCATCATTCTCAGCCCCTGCTGTTACACAACGTGAGGGATCGGCTGTGCTGCGAGAGGTGGATGCAAAGGGGCCAAATTAGTCTATTAGATTTAGTCAAGACTTACATTTTGGTTACCTAATTCTTCTGGTTTAACTGAGTATCATCTATATGGCGAATACTGTTTTTTTTTGTTTCAGCCACTAAGGTGTGATGATAAATGCGTGGTAAATGAATGGTTTATTCTTTGCGCTTATCCCAGAAGTTCATAAAGTGGTAGCTTATTAGCTTTTCATGCAATATTTTGTATTGCATTGCTAGAATGAGGAATGCTAAAGGTATTAATCCAAATTGCCGAATGTCCGCATGTTAGCCGAAACGATTGTGCTGGCAAAGCCTTTTCTTTGCACATACATAAGACAACATTTGCTTTGTTGTAAAACGGAGAATGAGTTTCCAAAACTGTCAGGTTGAGTGTACCTTGACATGAAACAATATTAATGAACAAAGAGATCTAGGAATAGGTAGTGCGTTATTATACCACCTCTTCTCAAACCTAAGTGGCGGTATAGCGCGATCCAACTGATACCGAACAAGCAAAGTATGACAGTTCACATCGTAGGAAGTTGACATATTTTTTTTAAAATAAGTCTTTAAAACTATGCTATCACACTGCAATGCTTAGAGAAACTATGTGAACTATACTCTAGTACATGAATACTAAAAATGTAATAGCGTGCAACACCTATTGGAGTTCTACGGCAAGCTCAACGACTCATCATCGAGAAACACTCGCAATTCGGAACAATTCGTAACCTAGCACTCTCCTTGCCTGTTTCCAGCATATAATTCCCGAAGACGCTTTGCATAAAGAAAAGAACATAAGAACTTCGCCTTTTCTTAGATATTCAGGAGTCTAAATATACCCATCTAAAGCCTAAAGTCCGGCATTTTTGTTTGACGTGACATATTTAAAACCCTTGCAACAGAGATCTCCCATAGTCGAAAAGAATCGTCACAGAAGTGAACGATTATGATATGAGAAGAATAGTCGTAGCAGATTCTGTTAGTTGATTGAACATATCGTTGAAGAAGCTGAATTGGGAACGCATTATAGAACGGTGCGTGTATATCTCCAAGCTCCTTCGAGGTAAACACTTGCTTGTGTGAAGAAACCAATGTTTTGTCCAAACACCCTTCGGAATGAATACTACAGATGCAGTTTCTAACAGCAATTCACTCGATTAACTAATCCCCCAATAGACAAGTTTACCATGTTAACAGGCACGTTTACGCTGTGTCCCGCCACGAACACGCTGTTGGGCGCGCCAGGGGGTACTGTGGCAGATGGTGCAACGACTGCAAAATCTGTTCTGTGTGTGGTACAGTCTGTAGTCTTGCAACTGATGGACGGTTTTATAGTCCAACGACGTTGCCTTTGTACCGATAAATAGTACACCAGCCTAAAACTTGCCTCTCAAGAAGAAGGCGGACAAAGTAAGAACCCTAAGAAATCGTAAGGGCGTCCCTCAGATCCTAACAAAACAAGAACTGCGGAGAGGAGAATACATACAGATACGGAATTCAAACGGAGTGCTGGTTATGAAATGGAAAGACAAGAAGGACATTCATATGTAGTCAATAAACACGACGCTGAGTGTCATCCAAACGATAAGCTGTTGGTTGTTGTTGATTACAATATGATGAAGGAATTTTTAACCTCAGTGACCAAATGGCTTCATATACTCCGTTGGTGAGGAAAAGGCAGCTGAATGGTATATCCGCTTGTTCTTTCATTTGCTACCGCAGACTGCTTTGGTCAACGGTTGCTTTTTGTACTGCGAAAAAGTCAAGAAAATCAGGATCAACTACTGCAATGAACTGATTGTCGACGAACTGCTGTACAAGAACCCAAACAACATTCGATCACTAGCTTAAGGTTACGCAAACGAAAGATGGTGTCTGATCGATATGCAAAAGCTGAGGGGCCGACGATTTTGTTCCGGATGCTACACATCGATTTTCGCAACTTCTGGAAGGACTGCTAAGCGCCTAACCACGAGTACGGAAACAAAATGCAGTGCTTGCAAGAAATTTTGCTGTAAATTATTCTAAACTATCATTGTTGATTGTCGAAAAAAAGCAATGTATGTTGAATAGGAGCTTTGAAATTTGATAAATAGTTCCTTAACGGTAAATATGGTGTACAAATTGATGTCTGGAAAAAAATGAAAACAATTGGGCATGTTACAATCAGAGTTGAGCAAGAGGTCAGGCACAAGTCTTTCGAAAACGACTCCCCCCATGAAAGCCCTCAAACAACCCACCCTTCCTCCTTTTGACTTCGAAAACTCAAAGTGCGGCATTCTGGAGGGCGCCATCCTTTTCTAGAGAGCTTTTAGGTTTTTGAACTGTGCGCCCGATTTTCTGTTACTGCACTTGACAATCACACGTGATATTGCGACTGATTTTGATCTGAATGGGCCTATTGAAAGGACCATAATCTTTCTGGGGGGTAGGGCGTTCGGCTCCAAATTTCTAATGTAGCAAGAAGAAGCTATGAGCTCAATACTCAAACCAGGAAAGGAGCGATTTCTGGGTTTTGAATGCAAGTTAAAGGGGGTCAGGCGCACCCCCTCCAAAGCTCAGGCAGGCTGACCTTTTGAGAGGTTGCGCCTGACCCGATTAACTGTATCACGGAAGAAGCTTTTCCACCTTAGTTTTATATGACTAGCATATAAACTTCGAGTATTTTTTATTAGGTATTTGAGCTTATCTCGACTTGTTTTAGCTTTGTAGTGTTTGGTGGAGTTGAAATACTCGAGGTAGAAAACGCGGTAACTAGCATTTTTGCGGCACTTCTTAATCCATTTTTTGAAAGCGATATGAAGTCTAATTTCTACCATAGACTGATAAAGAGTAATATTCGTTATGAATACAAAAAAGCTGGCTTCTTTCACTTTTGTGACCAAATTAGTCATGTTTGAAAAATCATGCTTTTTAGACGTTAAAAAAAACACCCACAAAAGTAATAGGAATGGCTTGTAGAGGTCATTTTATTACCAATGAGCTTTACAAACCACTGGTATGCTGTTTACGGAAATCATACCCAATTTAAATAAAAAGCTTCTTTAATAGAGGGATAATTTAATATAACTAGAAGAATTGTTTGGCTGAGATTTCGTGATTCGAGTAGATCAAAATGCTGTTCATAATAATCATTCCTGTGATGGAGTTCTGCCTTTAGGCGCTTCTCTTCTTCACCCTACTCAATCGTAGTATTTCCTCACTGTTTGAACAAATCCGATTCTTGACTTCTTGATTACGACCTCCCCCCCGTTGATTTTACCCCCATTAAACCCCCCCCCCCCTCCCAGGTCGGGCGCCCTGACCCCACGCTCAGCCCTTTTTACAATTGAGATTCAGGGTGTCGCGCACCATCGCGCGGCGCCGTCCACAAGGACAGTCTGCCTGCCGCGCACCATTGCGCGGCGCTGTCGTCAACGTGTTAAATCATAGCATGGAGTCATGTATCAGCCCCTCCCCTCCGCCAAACTCCGTACTCTTTGACAGAAGCCCCCTCACCTCTATGAGCTCTTATGAAAGTGAAGGGTCTTTCAGCTATCATTTTCTCAAGTGCGGCCTTCGAGCCGACTTTGACCGAAGTAACTCAGGTGGAGCGTCACGTCTCATCGCTGAAGGTTTTCTAGGGCAAAGCGCTGGCATATGGCCATTTAGGCTCGCTTCATACTGATCCAAAGGTTCCGGAACAGCTTTAGCATAGCGCTCGAACTGCGCCGGAATGTGCTACATGAGTTACAACCGCCCGCATGCGTTGGCGGCGCTAATAGTCACTTGACTTTTTGCAACGGTTCATTGTAAATTCTGCTCATTTTCGTCACATCCTCGAAGCAAGGTTCGATTTCCATCCTTGCCTTACCTAAAGGATTTGCTTTCCTCTGCGCATCCTCTTTTTGTGAATTTTCGCTAGCCACCCTTTTGTATTCCAGGAACGCTGCGTCCTCGATATCACTAGCTGTCTTCAGAGAGGGAGGGAAACATTCATCACGTTAGCGGAGATAGTTAGAGCAGTGTGAGTCGAGTAGATTTTCTGCTTAATATAGTGTGCTTGCAATGTGGGTGAAAGGTAAAATTTGCCGTAAACAATTAGCCGCGCCAGTTATGACGGCATACTGCGCGAGCTGTTGTTTTTGCGTCGGCGTCATAGGCGTAGCTATTTGTACGCGCAAATTTTACCGCAGTGTGTGTGTTACGAAATTTGCATGTGCATGCTGCTAGCATGAAAGTCCATTATGCAAAATCTCGAGCGGATCCGTCAAGTAAATCTCTCAAAGACTGCGTATCAAACGGATTTACTTGGTTTCTGAACCTCAAAATTGGGTCCGCAATCCCACAATTTGCAAAGTCATGGTATGACAAGTGGATGCACAAGCCGTGGACCTTAGCCCAAAAAAGTAATGAACTATCTATCACCATAAAAGCGACGCCAAAAAGAGGACGTGCGTTATACTACAAAGATCTCGCCGCCAAAGCTCGCCGCCGTAGTCGGCACGCACACCGAGCTGGCTTACTGTATCCCGCACCTACTTTGCACTGGGAGCGTGAGCATGAGGCAATCGCGCGTACGCAGCCTCTTCAGCTTTGCCGCTTGCGACGTCGCGCCGCGATGTCGCGAATTTTACAAAAATGGGTGAAAATACCCAGGAAAAATTCCTCTCTCACATTCTGATATGCGGCATCGTCTATCGCACCGCACAAGGTGAAAGTTTTGAAACTTATTCCAGGAAATTTACAAGTTTTTTTCGAAGTTTCATCTTATGCGATGCGACGGACGATACCGCACGTTAAAATCTAAAAGAGGAACTTTTTTTGAGTATTTTCATGCAACTTTTGTAAAATTCGAGACATCGCGGCACGACGTCGCAGCGCGACAAAGCTGACGAGACTGCGTTTTCGGATTGCCTCATACCTCGCGCTCACCGGTGCAAAATGGGTGCGGGTTACAGTAAACCAGCTTGGCGCGCGTGCCGTCTGTGGCGGCGACTTTGGTGGCGAGGTCTTTGTAGTATAACGCCACGCCGCCCAAAAAGCATTGGTGGCATAATTAGTACTTGTCCATGTTTTACCCGGGAATTAGGGAAGATGTTTGCACAGTGATGTAGCTCGGTGACTGTTGTCCTTATAGCGACTACCAAACCATAAAAGATCCAAGGACTGATATAAACTTGCGTGTTCCTGCGAAAAGTTTACTTACATAAATTACCGATCTCACAAAGAAGCTTCTGGAATGAGTAGAGCTTACAATTTTTTTCGTGGTAGCCAGCATTGCGCGGTGAGTCTCAATACTGTCATTATGCGGGAACGAGTAAGGCATATACATAGATACTAACCAGTGCGAGCCTCTGCGAAGCAGAGGTGACGCACTGGTGATTTATACCAGTGCGTATGGTACCAGTGGTATGCCAGCTAGTTCTGAATGTGTCACTAAGGTCCGTATGCACGTACATCCGCGCGAGGAGGGGAGGAGATCCGAGAGGGTACGCGTTATATCTTGCTACTCTAAGTATCTTTATTATTCTTTTTTATCTATCTTATGAAGGCTCACATGCTCCAATTTCTGAGGATAATGTATGACAGAACATTGCTATACAAACTAAATTTATCCCTCTTTCATGTGATCCCCTAGGGGATCCCAGGGGATCAGCTCACGTTTTCAAAGTTGTTCATCTTTCTATGAACTCGATGAAACTGTTGAAAAATTACCGAGGATACACTATGCACTGCTGAACATGTTTATAGTGGAATTAGTGAAATCTTAAGACATCAAAATCTTCGACGATCCCCTGCAAGGGGATTATACGAAACAGTGGAAATCTCAGCTTGTATAACAATCTTCTGCCATCCATTATGCCCAAGTATCTGGGTATAAGAACCTTCATGTAATAATTTCAGAACGATAAAACTTCGATTCACCACTAATCACACGAAGGCTTGTCACGCGGACTTGTATGTCGACACCAGTACCTCCAACTCAAACTTAGGTAATTAAACTTAGGTAATTAATTACTGATATTGAAACGAGCAAAAACTATACCGGCTATTACAACAAATAACAGGAGGAAGAATAAGAAATGTGTGACACTTGTTGATATGTGAAAATAGATGAGTATGCGATTATATGCAGATTTTATTAAGCTCTAATAATATAGAAAATCAGATACTTGTTTGATTGCTACTTAAGAGCTTTGTATGTCTACTCGTCTTTAGGTTTTTTACTTACTTGAAAAAATTGATATAAAAGAATATAATAATGCTATCTTGACAACTTTTATATCAAAAATCTAGATGAAGTCATGAGACAAGAAAGAAAGGTAAAACAGAAGTAAAAAATGATGAAGCAGCTTCTTGCTGCGCTCCACGATTCCTCGAAATTATCTCGGTTATCATCTTCCGCGATGCTGAGAAACTGGCGCGCAAAGCATACCTTCTGATATAAGCATAACCACAAAACAAGAGTTCAGCTCAATAATCACTTGTAAATCGTAGAGTAATCACTTGTGTATTGTGTGTCTTTGATACTTCTTAACATAGGCAGTAAAAGAAGAATACAGATATCTAGAATAGCAAAATGTGAGGCGTCCTTTCTCACAAGGGAAAGACCCTCAGTCGAAGTGGGGTTTCCACTCGTGATGCATATCATTTTGTTGGGCTTGGGGCCTGAAAAAATCCGTGTTTCCTAGCTGCTCAATGATTCTCTGGGAAAAGTTAGGAGCAACGGCTCCCCACGATGACCACTGCAGTTTATAAGTCTGAGGCGCTAAGGAGTGTACAGGTATGGACGGATGGGCGGGCGGATAGCTGCGGAGACTGTGGCGCAAGTGAGGAAGAGTTCGCGTTCTCTATGGAGCTAAACTTCGCATTTTTGCAAACTGTATTTTGTGAAATAGCAAGCGATTTTCAACGAGGGTTCGCATTGTCTGCGAATTCACAAGATACAATTTGCAAAAATGCAAAGTCTGGCTCCATAGGGAACGCCAACTCTTCACCATCTGCGCCATAGTCTCCGCAGCTATCCACCCACCATCCGTCCACGTCCGTCCACACCCGTACATTCTCCCTGGCGCCCCAGACTTGTAATGCCCAGTGGTCATCATGGGGAACCGTTTCTTATAACTTTTCCCTGAAGATCATTGAGCCGCTAATGAACACGGCTCTGATATTTGTGCCCCAAGACCTGCAGAATGATATGCATTACGTGTGGAAACCCGACTTCAACTGAGGGTCCTTTCTCAGTTCCCCTCTCTTCCTAGCGGTTATGTACGTGCATACGGGCCTAAGGCGAGACGTTACAGCGAACATTATGAAAAAGATGACGTTGCATGTCCGAAAGGTGTCTCGTAAATACATAGTTTTTGTTATCATTCAGTTTGACCTTTGTTGGAGAAGATGTGGACAACTGCAACTTCATGTGCAAAACAATTCACTCCTTTTTGGACATCCGTTTCACTTCCGCTCCCTTTTTCATTGCTCGTTTTTGTACAAAATGATACAAAGTAACAATTCATCAGAGTTACCTCCAAAACTGCTGACGCTATTGATGTCGTCTGCTGGTCCAGACTAAAACAACATCATTAGAAATTCTGAAGCGATGCCAAATGCTCACCTGTGCTGGTGATCTTGTCTCCGGGCTTCGCGAAACCTAAAGACTACTATGACCAAGTGTAAAGTGTAGGTAGTGCTTTCATTCTGTACCGCTGTAAATTCACATCTAGGACATTATTTGTACCGCTCTAAACTCACATTTAGGACTTCAGAAACCCATCTTTTGATCTTTCGCAGTGATGATGCCAAATTAAAGCGTGAGCACGTCGTGGCGTAAGCGGGTAAAGGATTTTGTGTCGCCGATGGAGCACAGTCAGCTCCAATCGGATCCATTGGCACAATGCGCGTCCGCACCGCTTGGTTATCAGGTGTACTTGCTAAGACCTGTCTATTTTTCCCTCTTTTTCTGTCTCTTCAATCTACGATTTTGGGCCAACGTTTTATCCTAATCCCTTCTGAACAGACTGTAGATAGGGCCTGTTCGTGCCCAGTATGCGCAGTCGGAGCTTATCGGAGACATATCGCCCCCTAACACGAACTGTCATTCCGGCATCTCCGGGGGGGGGGGGGTCACACAGAAAGCGAAAGTACATGCAAAACACAAAGATGTAAAATTCGTCCGCATTTCAGTCATGTAAGCGGTCCCGACTTCCACTTCCCCTCCCCCTCTTCTGCCGCCGGAAACGTTAGCGGCGAGTTTTTGTGGAGCACAAAGAAGGTCTTCCGTCTTGTATCTATGGTTTATGATTGGTTGCGAAAAGCTCGCCTCGTGGATGCCGTTGAGGCAGTGGTGGCGGGTAAAGGATGAAACTTTTAGGACCATACGTATGCGAATCCCTGCGGCGAGAGGAACATCACTGTAATGATCAAGAAGCCGCAGACATTTTTGCCCGCGGCCATTCTATGACGAGGACGCAGTTCTCCTCGTCGCAAGGATTTTCATGCATAAGAGCTTTATAGGTTATAAAGTTTATCCCTCTTATGAAGTTTCTACATGCACTACAGGGTTGGCCATAATTATAGCGACAAGATTTACTGCAATTAGCGTACTATCCTATCGCGCACATAGCGCGCCAATTTTATCGATTTTTCAATCTCATCATTTTTTCTAACTCCTGATAAAATTTGGTTAAATTTGGTCCATTTATAGTGAAATGGTGAAGCCTTCTCCTGATCGTTCCGCTATCCTTCGTCTGCACGAAGCCGGCCGCCCACCCGCCACGATCGCTATGTAAGCACCTCGGCATCCACCGCAGCGTCGTGTATCGCACACCCCAACGTTATCGAGACCTTGGTGGACTCCAAGACCACCGAAGAAGTGGAAGACCTCGTACTGCTCGCACGCCGAAGGTCGTCGAGGGGCCGTCCGAAGACCGGCCGTCATTCGTCGACCCCGGCGTCAAAATCGACAAAGATTACTACTTGAAGACGATTTTGGAAGATGCTCTACTCCCGTGGGCGAATTCCCACTTCACATGCCGCCCGTGGACATTCCAGCAAAATTCGGCGCCCGCCCACAAGGCCAAGGTCGTCCAAGCGTGGTGCAAGAGCGAACTCCCCGACTTCATCCCGGCAGAAGAATGGCCGGCATCGTCACCGGATTTGAACCCACTGGACTACATCTTGTGGTCCTACCTTGGGAGCAAGGCCTGCGCCACTCCCCACCCCAATTTGGATTCTCTGAAGGCAGCGCTCATGGGAGAATGGGACGAAATCGACGAGGCACTCCTGCGTCCGGTCATCGACGCCTTTCCCAGGCGACTTTGCCCTGTCGTCCGTGCCAAAGGTGCCCGAATTGAGAAGTAACTTATGATTGTTAATTGTACCAGTTGTTACTTAATAAATGTTATGTTCATGACTCGTTTGCACTTTTCCTTTCTGAGATACAAGGTGAAAACCTTGTCGCTATATTTATGGCCAACCCTGTAATTTCCTAAACTTTTTTTTGATGAACAAAGAGCGCAACACTTAAAGCCTTCGGTTCAAACTTACGCATTTTTTTCAGATTTTTTTTCGAAGCTGAATCTATCTTTTCCGCTTTGACAGTATTCGTTAAATGATTAGGGCTTGACGATGCTGTTTGAGCAACGCTTCGTGCTGTCCTGCTCTCCGGAGCTTGAAGAAATATGCATGCAGGGAAACGGTAAGATAAATTACTGAAGCGACATTTCTTACCTTAAAAACGTGACGAGGTAACGAGCAAAAGTAGCACTCAGCGACGAAAAAAGTTCGAAGAACATGCACAGCATAAACGAAAGGTTGATGATGCGGCGGCTCACCATAACCGGCCTGCCCCAGTTCAAATTTGAGGGTGTTTACTGCTATACAGAATGTCCCAGAAAATTGTGCCTACTGTTCGATAATTGTTAATAACCCTCCCGTCAAGTAGTCTTTCGAGAAGCTTTAAGCCATTTTGTAGAGCTGGCTTCAACTTAGATTTACAGTATAGAACAAATCACCGGTCGTTATCCATTATTGTAAACTACGGTAATTCGGTATACTGCATCACCATGAAAAAACTGCATTCCAAATGATTTTTGAAAAATTTGAAAACTCGTGTAATAGGTTTTCCTTGGACGCCGAATCACTACTCACCTTTGTACAAGATTGTGAAGCTTTCTAAGCGCTGTAACCACATTTTTGGCAACATCGAAAAAACGGCTGCTACTGCTTATCTGGCATAACTTTCCAATCTATAATCAAGGCTCGGCACAGGTGACTTGCAAGCAAGCTGGATATTGCTTTTGAGACGGAAAGCAAAGGGGTTTCGTTTCTGAGGCTGAAAAGACGCAAAATTGTGACATTTTTTCAGTTGACATTTTGTTTTTGAGGGTTTTTACGTTTAGGGTTATGGTCAAGGAAGTTTTCGTAGAAAATCACGAAAGGGGACTTCTTTTTTGCATTTTCCAAAAGCAGATCGTGTCGAGTCCTGATTATAATGAGATGCAAATTTTATATCTAAAATCACAACTCTAATTAGCCTAGTATTAGCATTTTCAGATTGTTTTATTCCCTTTGAGCCAAAATAAAACCCAAAATATATAACCAAAATATGACTCTCCACGACTCAAATTTCTCTTTAAAGTTCCTATAGTCCTAGTAATGGAGAAAGAAGGGTGACTTGTTCTACTGTAAATCTAAGTTAATCCCAGCTCTACAAAATGGCTGATAAACCTTCTCGAAAGACTTCATATAAGAGAGTTATCTATTAACAACGAAACAGTAGGCATATTTTATTGGGACACCCTGTATGATAAAATTTGCGGGTAAGTGATCGTGGAAAGCATTCATGTCTCGCGCTCTTTCTTCTATCTTTGCTCGATAAAATGCTACGCTGTGCGCTCGCGATGCCTACAGTGATGCGGAAGCGCTGCTTACGTGAAATGTTTCGCCTGGTCAAAACACAGGTATGTACAGGGCTTTTCAACCTAAGAGTCGCAAGTTTCGCTTGCGCGGCTCCTCCAACGCGGCCGCCTCGCTCAGGCCGCGCGCGGCGTTTGCTGCGCATAGCCCGGATTTCGCCAAGCTTCAGTCGACGCGCAGCCAGCGCCACGAACGCTGCGCGGACCTAAGCGTGGCGTCCTAGCGGGGCGGGTGGGACACTCAGGTTGTAAAGCCCTGTACGTCTGTGGCCAACACGATCTGAGTACGTGGATGTTTGGAGGAAGTGATACCAAACATACCTGTCTGGAGCGTGGTGGTACACAGCATGCTTGACTGGCCCGTGCGTTAGATCTCGATCGTCTTTCCTTACTCGCTAAAGTGATAATTATACTGAATTACATAAAGAGTAAGGTTGAAAAGGTAGAGCGACACGCGGTCGGTGATAGGCGTCTTCGTGGACTACTGGTCAGGGCCCGACACAGATCGGTTGGAGGCAGGTTGGACTTGTTTGGGGCAAAAAGCAAAGAAGATATTGTTCTTGGGCGGCGTCCGGGAAAAAACTGTGTTTCAAAACCCCTGCAAACTACTGTTCAGCATATTTTGTACCGAATTGATTCGAGTAAAATTTATTTGAGATTCGATTATTGGAGGGATTAAATTTTCGAACATATTTGAATTCATTTATTCGGAATTTGTCATTTTCGAATTTATTCGATCATTGTTATTTGAAATTTGTGAGTTTCAATTATATCTGAACAATCGAATACAATCGAATCATTCATGTGATCTTGTGTGCATTGCGCACTTCGTCCATCTTTGGCGTCCTCATCCTGGATTTGCAACCACAAAAACGCAAGAGACTGACTGATTTTTATCGCTTACAACATTCTGAAGTGATTAGTACCTGAAAAGGGAAGAAAACTGAAACACATCGAAAACACGTATATTTTGGTATACACCAAGCTGGTACCACAACGGGTATAACTGTTTATTAGATAGTAGCGGAGCAGCCGCTGACTATTAACAGTAAATATGCGGAACAGCCGCTGACGATAATGGTAATAATCGAACCAACACCAGAACTGAGTATTCAGGTCCTTTTATGCCACTATTTTGGGCGTGGATAACCTGAATGCTCACTTCTGGCAAATAACAGTATCATACAGAATCAAGGATTGCCTACATGAAAGTAGGCGCCGCCAAGTACACTATCAAGCACAGTGGAGGGATGACCTGGCGGCTTAAGTGGTCAGTGAAAAGTAATGTCTGTCAACGACAAGCTAGTGAATACTGAATATAGCATACAATGTGACTCTACAATGGTAAAGGTCGTAGATTCGCAAATAATCTACGACAGTGGGGCGCGCGACGGAAGGCGCGAAAGCAAGAAAATACAAATTACGCTATTACTGAAGCGTTAACAAATTTAAATTACATCATCACAACATTAGTTAAATTACATATATCACATGACTTCTACAACAGGATTGTGTCCTCGTCTAAGAATCGTACGGTGGTCGGTCATCGTGCCGTGGTCGGCCTTCGGGGCCAGGCGCAACGCCTGAAACGAAATGTCGCAGTTGAGCTTCAGTATTCTTCTTCACCGACTATCCATGAGTCCTTGATTTTCGGCGTTTGCGATCGAACTGCAGTCCATCAAAAGCGTTGTTGCGTTGATCGCTTCTGCTTTTCGTTGGTGACTTTGTAGGTTGTGCAAGTTTCTTTGCCGGAATCGAACAATCGAGCTTCTTCACACGGCGTTTAGAACTTGCGCGGTTCGTTTGTTCAACAGTTGTAGTTGGCTTCTGCTTCACTGAGTTTCCTTTACTAATTGGATGATTGTAGGAGGCGCTAGTGATTGCGGTGTTCTGCGAATATTCCTCCATTTTGATTCCGTACACACGACTGCTTCCGGAGATTGCATGGCCGAAAACAGTAGGGGTGAGAATAAGCCCAGACGGAAGGATTGTACATGGTCGATCCCTCAAGATGAATTGATCAATTAGATCTTGACCAATGAGAACGTCCGGTGTGATCCGTCGCGTCTTCAGATCCGGTTGTGCTACTCGAATCTTTCTTTTTCGAATCAACCTTCTATCCTCCGCGCTGTGCTCATTGTGGAAGTGAGTATTGACTTTGTATGTATCTTCACAGCTTTGGCAGCGACTCCGCCAGACATTGTTCTTAGAGTAAGCGGAACTTCACTGGATGTGAAATTTGCGGTAGATCCTCCAAAGCCGCCAATCTTAAAAGTGGTGTTTTGCAGCACTGGTAGGCCAAGAGCTTGGGTCTTCCTTGTGTTGATAAAGCTTTTTTGTGCACCTCCATCAAAGAAGACAGTCACGGGCTTATAGCTGGTCGATGTGTAGTCGTACGCGAATGCAGTCGCCGTCATCAGTACGTGCTGCATTGCTCCTTCTCGCTTAGTGCTCTTGTTATGGAGAATTTCAGAATTTTGCGCAAATTCAGGGTCTCTTGGGAGATGTTGATCGCGAGCAGATCGTTGCTGTGATCTCCCGGTTGGGGTGCCTCTAGATGCTGAATAGCTACCCATGCATACGGCAGTGTGATGGTTTTTGTGACACTTGTAGCATGACTGTGAGCTGGCGCAGTCACTAATCCTGTGATCGGTTTGAAGACATCTGAAGCACAGCCTTTGTTTCCTGGCTTCATCACGTCGCTCCGCTGCTGTTTGGAATGTTGTGCATCGCGTCGCGTCATGATGATAACTTCCGCAAATGCATTGAGCACTCAAATCTCTCGGTGATGTAACTCTTTTTCGATGTTGGAAGTGTATGCGATTGAGTCTTCTTCATAGTTCAGCCTCTCATCAACTTCTTGATCGGAATCAGAGCGTGTCGTGATGTTGCAGTCCCCGAATGCGGATGTAGTTAGTGCGAGGGTCTCCTTTAAAGCGACAGCCTTTTCAAGAACGTCCAGAATCTTCTCAGTTGCGAATGATTTCCCTTCATTCTGCTCTTCGCGAAGCACTTTCTCGTTCAGCGAGTCTGGAAACTTCGAAAGTATCAGTCGTCTCCACATGCGGTTGTTGTCCAAAGGTACTCCTGCACATTCGATGTGAGTGAGCTTTTCCGTCACGCTAATCAGAGCTTTTCTACAACTTTGGGCGTCTTCTTCTGCTCGTGGAAGCCTTTCGAGCTCTGTGATAAGCAGATCTGCTATGCATCCAGACTTGTTAAAGCGCTTATCGAGAAGTAGTATAGCTTTGTCGTAGTTCTCTCCGATGACTGGCATATTGCCAAGAAGTGAAGCTGCTGTTCCTTTCAATGCCTGCCTCAAAAAAAGGAACTTGTCCACGTTGCTGAGCTGCGGGTTGCTATGGATCAGCGAGTTGAATATTGTCCAGAAAGTTGGATACTCCTTATAGCTGCCATCGAAAGTGGGAACTTCAAGCTGCGGTAGTCGTATCTTGTTCTCGCTGCATTGTCTGGCGGAGAGAGTACTAGCTGTATTCCTATCTTGTGGTGGAGTCTGGGCCGTTGAAGAAGCGAGATTGTCTATCAGGCTTGACTGTTTCTCGACCTCATCCGATACTTCAACTTGCTTGTCTAGTGTATTGCTTCTAGTTGTACACGATGAGCTTCGGTTGTTAA
The DNA here is from genome assembly GCA_958299035.1 of Cylicocyclus nassatus. Lineage (NCBI taxonomy): Eukaryota > Metazoa > Nematoda > Chromadorea > Rhabditida > Strongylidae > Cylicocyclus > Cylicocyclus nassatus. The sequence goes on from CATQJL010000305.1 coordinate 62,181,259, forward strand.
GAAGGAATCTAGATCATTCATCAGCTTCTCCCTCTCTGATTGGTCCTTCTTGGCGCCAATGAAAGTCATGGCATTTTGCATGCGGACCTCCAGGTTTTCTAGCAGACACGTGAGAGATATCTGTATTTCGTCGATTTCCGCCATTTTGTCGGCTATGAAGACATTGCATTCCATTACTGTGTTGGGGAATTCAAATGCTCTGTCTATGCTCAGGATTCTGCTCTCGAGGCAATTGACTGCAGAGCATGCCATTAAGATGGGCGTCTTGAATCCAGCCAATTCGGACATAGTTTCGTTCTCATGAACTGAATGCAGATAAAAAGCTTGAAGTAGCTTCTTTTGCTGAGCTATGGATTGACCTGACAGCTAGCAGCAAGCTTTTGATTTGACTGTTGTTGATCAACCGTCAAGGAGCTTGGGTGGGTCGTCTGCTAACTGTGGATTGACCAGACAGCTAGTCTGACCTCTTTACTAAGCTGTGGATTGGACCTGACAGCTTAATAAGGTGACTGTATGTGAAAGTGGATGAACCAGCAATCACAGAGTCTTTTTTGGCTGTTGAAAGCCAAAAAAATTCGAGGAGTTCTTTTACTAACTGTGGATAAACCAGTCAGCTAGTTAGAAACCTCTGCTAAGCTATGGATAGGACCTGATAGCTTAGCGAGTTGACTCTTGTATGTGGAAGTGGATGAACCAGCAAACACAGAGTCTTTTTTGGCTATTGGAAGCCAAAAAAATTCGAGGAGTTCTTTTACTAACTGTGGATGAACCAGTCAATTAGTTAGAAAACCTCTGCTAAGCTATGGATAGGACCTGATAGCTTAGCAAGACTCGTATTAGTAAAAGTGGATGGACCAACAATTACTAGAGTCGAATATTGGCTAATTAGTAGCCTAGAGTGCGAGGAGTCTGTCGCTAACTGTGGATGAACCAGTCAGTTAGCTAGAAACCTCTACTAAGCTGTGGATAAGACCTGACAGCTTAGTAGGCTCTTGGTCGCGAAAGTGGATGAACCAGCAATCATGAGAGTCGAATAATCGGCTGTTAGTAGCCTGCCACGCGGGACTTTTATCGAATTTCGGTGAGCAGCACCGAAGAGACGATCCATTGGCCGATGCACCAATTTGGTATACACCAAGCTGGTACCACAACGGGTATAACTGTTTAATAGATAGTAGCGGAGCAGCCGCTGACTATTAACAGTGAATATGCGGAACAGCCGCTGACGATAATGGTAATAATCGAACCAACACCAGAACTGAGTATTCAGGTCCTTTTATGCCACTATTTTGGGCGTGGATAACCTGAATGCTCACTTCTGGCAAATAACAGTATCATACAGAATCAAGGATTGCCTACATGAAAGTAGGCGCCGCCAAGTACACTATCAAGCACAGTGGAGGGATGACCTGGCGGCTTAAGTGGTCAGTGAAAAGTAATGTCTGTCAACGACAAGCTAGTGAATACTGAATATAGCATTGTGACTCTACAATGGTAAAGGTCGTAGATTCGCAAATAATCTATGACATATATGAAGGGTTGTCTCTTCAAGAATCCAGGAAGTAAACACCAAGGTGGTCAGTTTGTGCAATGACACACATGATTATATGAAATGATTTGTATCTACTCTTATCCGACTACATTGTAGGCCCTTATCTTTAAACCTGAGCATCTTCTTGGTTATGTATTTTTCAGTTTTTGTCGACCAGATCTGAGGCAGATCTGCCAGTTTCGTCCTCACTGCTGAAGAAGAGCTGTCAGAATTTGTCGAAACTTTGCATAGTGATGTAGTTTGGCCTGTTGAACACGTCATAGTAAATATTTTCAACATAACTTTGCCAAAAGAGCCGTCACGTGAGATGATACCATTTCCGTGATAAGCATATCGAAAAAATTCCTGTAGAAAACTTTATCAACAGCTTCTATTTATGCTTCTTTTGTATTAGGTTGATGCAAAAATAATGACCGTTCTGCCAGTCCTCAGTTTGACGTGCTATAACTTTTTTTGGATTCTATGCTTTCCAGTGTGATAAATGCTACAAACGGGCAGAAAATATGGATCGATCAAAAAAACTTCCTTTCTGAAACCTCTTTTCCAACAAATCATAACTCCCTTCAAAGTTCGTCAGTATGAATGTTAAGTACTATACTACTGGTAGTAAGTACTATCTTACAGCAGCAAGCCAGTAGTACAAACAAGGATGTAAAGGAGCTGGACGAAGAGAATTTGCAAAAAGAATAAATTGGAAAAACAAATTTGTCACCTTCATTCAACACTAGCTGGCTTACCCGGCTCCGCCCGGCCCTGTCAAAACGCTATGATAAGGCTCCCATCTCTATTCCCGTACAGTCTTTCTGTGTCCACTTCTACATATTCCCTATTCCCGCTGTGTTAGTAATCAAAATGCTCACCTACCCTCTGTGCCAACTCCCAGCCCCGTAGCTCAAACTTTGCAAAAAAAAAGGATAAAACCGATAAGACTAATGGACAATTTCAAAAACTATTCGTAATCAGCATGCTCGATTACCCCCATCTGCCAACTCCCAGCCCCGCAGGTCAAATTTTACAAAAAATCTATAAAAATCGATAAAATCCATTAACGACACTAGTCGCCAAGTGGGTCGGGGCAGATACAAGATTAGGTTTAGTTGTGACTAAAAATATCTCCACATGAATTTCCTACTCTCTTCTGCAAACATTTTTGTGTAGAATCATTTTGAAAGGAGAACCGCTTAAGGAGCAATAAACTTCATAAATCATCCAGCATTTTTCGAAAGCCCTGCCATAACCATGCGAGATTAAGGGAAAAATTTTTTTCGCAAAATTAAGAGAAAATTCAATTATCATGCTTTTTCTGCAAAATCCCTCCCCCCTCTCACGGAGACTCATTCGGACAATGAAAAGATTGTTCCACCCTCCTACCTTCTCGAAAAAATTTGCTTCGTCGTGTTTTTCTCTACAAATTTCATATATCATTAGAATTAATAGAATACACATCGTTTTAAAAGTAGGAGAACATCCATAACAATGTTGTATACTACAATGCAGTGGCGTACCCAGGATTTCGGCTCGGGGGGGGGGGCGACAAAAATTTTTTTCCGATGAAGGTGCGTGGCGTCAGCCACGCCCCCGAAAAAAATTTTTTTATAGGGCTCCGTCGTTCTCGGGAGGGGGGGGGGCGTCCTCCCTCGGTACGCCACTGCTACAACGAACATAGCTTTTCTTTTGAAATCAATTTTGACGGCAACAAAATCAGTTCTCAAAACTTGTCAAAAAATCCTCCAAGTTAGGATTTCGTCAAATTGAAAAATACGAAACTTTACTACGAAAAGAGACCCCATCTCCAAGAACCACTGAACTCTCTCTCGCTATTCTGCCACTATATTTGGCGAGGTTTAGGCAGATGTAATCAACTATCTTTAGAGCGATCCTCAAATTGCCCTATGTTTCAACTAAGACCGTCAATTATAGTGCCCCAAACGTACAAAAATCTATTTTCCTGCCCATCAAATTGCTCTACGTGCCACTTACAGAGACCGATGTCTATTTGAAAGAAAGTGTCCTACATGCCACTCAAAGACCGTAATCATAAGAAACTGCTTTACGAGAAAAAACAATGAAACTGAGCATTTGTTCACAACGTAATCGCGAAATGCCCTACCTGTCACCTGAGGACCGTCAATTATGAAAACTCAGCCAAAAGGTATAGGCGATTCCCATGCGTTTAGCGGGCGTATCCCTACAGGCATTTGAACATGTTGAAAAACTTGTTGAACCTCCATTCTAAAGCATTACTTTCTTATTCTCTAGCTGCCAAAAACTGCCACGCGCATACGTTGGCAGACGTCGGCAAAGCTCTGCCCGCTATAGAGTGGGAAAGGACGGTACAAAAATCTGTTTCTTTGCCTTATCGAGCTGCCCTACGTCCACTTACAGACCGACATCATCTTTTGAAAGAATTATGCCCTACGGCACGCCTGAAGATTTTATTTATAAGAAAAACCAACCTTACTCTCCTACAAAACGAAAACAACGAAATCAAGTGACTCACAACATGATATCAAATTGCCTACGTCACTCAAGGTTTAATTATATGATTTATCCCAGACGCACATAAATCTGTTTCCCTGCCCGATCAATTTCCCCTACGTGCTGCTTACACACCGACATCTACTCGAAAACAAGTGACTCACAACGTAATATCAATTTGCCTACATCACTTAAAGGCAGTGGCTCGGCAAATCTCAACCTAGTCAAATTTTCGCTTACCTGGAGTAATTCGATACGCTGATCACGACAATCCACTTTAGAGAGCTCGAAAACGGCGAAAACGAGCGTTTTTAAACCCCCTTCCCCTCAAGATTGGACGAGTGGAGCAAGGCTGATGGCGCTGAATCGTTGCGGGACCCAATGATTATAGCATTGGGAGGGCAGCCCCAATGGTGACTCAGACACTAGCGGTTGACTCGCGCAGGGCAAAACGAGGTGTAGCCATTGAATGCGTGGGCGACTCGCGAAATCGGTGTCGCGGCAAAATCAGGACACCTGATTTTGTGTCGCGGCAAAAGTGCGCGGCAAAATCGGGGCAAAATGGGGAGACCTGCGCGAGACACCAAAATGTCGCGATCGCGTTCAGAGCACGCGGCCTACGCCCTTACTGACAGCTTTTTGCGTCCTCTAAGCCCTCTCTCACGCCTTCCTTTTGACTTACCTTGAGTCCTTGGTCACGTTGGGTCCCGTTTCCCACGCTTGTTTTTTTTCTGCTGATAGACCCAGTCTTACGTCATAAAATTTATTAGCAAATACCACATGATCTTCTCGAGTAGCGTTTACAATAACATCGAAATGAGACAGGAATCAAAGCACCGCAATCACGACACAAGGTTACGAAAGAACTACGGTTAAGAATGACAACAGCATTAATTTTTTACGACTACTTCATCTTCATCTTCAACGTTTTCAGTCTTCTGGATCGTTACGCCTTCTTTGGTAACACTGCTGCCTTCGACCATGACGCGCTTTTTCTGAAAATGAAAAATTATTGTTACCAGGATCGTATAAAACAAACGAATTACCTTTGATGGAAGGAGCATGGACCTATCAGGGTCAAAATGATACCTCCCGATGTCTTCCCTGCAAAAATATAGTTCAGAAGTATCGCTTTCCTTATGAGAAAACTCACAAAGCTCTCCCATTTGCTATCCTCGCCTTACCGCTCCATACTACTCTTTCCTCTGAGAGGACGTCGAATAATTTTTCGCAAGCGTCGTCATTTTCGGCTAAGTCCAACCACCACCTGAATTCTAGTGCACATGAAGGTCTTTCGAGAACATACATACTTATTTGGATTCCGTTTATGCTCATCTGGCGTCCGCAGAAGTTGGTCGCGGTGTAGGCCAAGGGCGTCAAGGATGAAACCTAAATCAGTTATTGAAAGTAATGTACTCAAACACACATTGACCCACTTATTAAGAAATCGACTAATCCTTCCGGGAGGTCCTTAAGATGGTCAAATTTCTCCTTCTTCCCGCTCTGTCTACAGGCGTACTGTTGAATTTCCGTAGGTGGTTCGCAGGCCTAAACGGTGATTACAAGACGACCTTATCATCTTCATCTATCTGTCGCTTACATTTAGAAAGAAGTGGCGCAAAAAGTCGAGCACCAAAAGGAAATGATCATGCTTGTGCGCGCGTTTTGGTCTCTGCCACTTTTCCATGACTTCAACCATATTGAACTCCTGAAACCAATAATTTTTCCTCGTTGACTGAGAATAGTGGCTAAAGACCTTGAAGGGTGGTGCACTCTTCCCATCAAGTATCCATGTTGATTGTACCTGTTTTACATGTTTTTGATCCAACTGATCTACCAACATTGCCCAATTCAGAACTTTGCACGATTTTTCCATTATCTCCGAGATTTGATGTAATTAAGTTGCAATGAGGGTTTCCTTGCTTTAGGGACCTTCTAGTATAACCTTAAACAACTTGCAAAGATTGTGGCTGCAAAAGTGGTCCGAACTCTTTACCACTTGCTCCATAGTCTCCGCAGGTATCCACTCGACCACCCGTCCACATCTGCATGCCCTTGGCGCCGCAAGCTCAATGCGAGCCTTAGCCGCATCTTGGGTAAACCATCGCTCATAACTTTGCCCAGAAAATCATTGAGCAGCTAAGGATCACGAATTTGGCATTAGGGCCCCAAGAGCAGCAGAATGATATGCATCATGTGTGGAAACCCCACTTCGATGGATGATCCTTCCCTTGTAAGTAAATTCCGAATTCCGGCTAAGCCAACTGTCAGAAATGATGACGTGCGGGATGAACAATGTGCATAAACTCTTTCATCTTCTGAATTGAGTACAAATCACTGAAAAAAAAGGCGAGAGTCAAATGAGTGATTTTTCTAAACTCGTGAGATGCGGTACGATAAATGTGAGCTATGCCAGGTAAATTTTGAACTGGAATTGTGTACTCTAAATTATATGGAACTGGAACCGGCAATATTGATGCCAGTTTTTGCACAGAGTTGAACCGTAGATGACATTCTTCATGTGATGAAAAATCTGCTTCAAGAAGTTCAGAAAAAGCATTACAAGCAACCGCAGTTCAAAAATCGCATAACCTCCAAAATTTCGAAAATGACTGTCTTGTAAGCTCATACCATTTTAAGAAATGAGCAACCGCAAAAGAAGAACATTACTTTCTCAGTTTCATAAATAAAAACATGCCTTCTCATTCAGCTCTTGCACGGCCGGAAGATCACTATCCACTTGTGAATCGACATTCTCGCGGCTTTCATCATTGTCATTAACATTCTCTTCTTCCTCTTCTATAAAATCCTGGAATGAGCTTATATCATAGGTGAATCATGGTAATCATAATGCGGAAACTCTTCCGACCTCCTCAAGAACAGGATTATGCTTAGGTCGGCGTTCCCTTCTTGGCTTCGGGGATCGCAACGCAAAATCGTCATCCCATTCGTTTTCGTAAAAGCGCTTGAAAACCAAAATAGTACACGTTAGCATAAATACTCAAAGTCCAGTAATCAGCTAAAGTAAGCAAGCAAAACAATCTAAGAATGAAATATAACTTCTAGAAAGAGAGAAAAAGGGTTCACCTTTACTTCCGGATGATGATCAACGCAGATAATGGCCGTGTGATCAGAAGGACGCGTTCGAAATGAGCGTCTCAAGCTGATTCTCTTTGGTCTAAGCCTGGTTTTTATCGGCATGGAACGTCTCTGGAAAGACATGCTTTGCTAAGTATAGATTCATCTAAGAAAAAAAACAAATGCAACAAATGCAGGGAAGAATTGATCAATACGTCGACGTATAGGTGCGTTATTTCGAAACCTCCTCGCCCGTCGCGACAAAATCGCACCAAAATCCGGACGAAACTAAAATGATGACTCGCGCCGGTCCACCGGATTTTGCCGCGAACGTCCATTTTGTGGGCGGATCCCCTGCGCGAGTCAACCGCGAGTGTCTGAGGAGAAGGAAGTTGCCAACTCGTCCGGGTGCGTGTAAGATTGGCTTGCGCGTGTAAATTTGAGAGCGATTTTCTCGACAGGGAAGGCATGCTGTGCAACCGGGATTGCACTGTTTTCATAATCGGACGATAAGGAACCTACGCGTTAAATCCTGGGTTGTCAAGTTTTGCCGATCCACTGCCTTTAAGGTTCAATTATATGATTTGCCCCAAACGCACAAAAATCTGTTTCCCTGCTCGATCAATTTCCCCTACGTGCTGCTTACACACCGACATCTATTCGAAAGTACAGCGGGATCCAGTTACACAAGCGAAAGCAAGGCTGGTTAAGGATAAGTGCTTCCGAAAATCACCAGCAAGACGTCACTCTCCTGTCTGAAAGCAGAAGAAAGAATATCCCAGTCAAACGTCTTCGGAGTACTTTTTCTAAGAGTCTTACGAGAACATACATAAATTTAACTGAATTATGTTTTACGCAGTGTGGCATCATTTCAAAAGCAAATAGGAGTACAATATATTTGACCAACACATTCTGGGGTAGCAAACATGAAAAAAAAAACAGTTTGTACAAGTAACACACCGGGACACTGGAGACCCGATCTCAAAGTCACTGCAACTCTCACCACAGAATTGAATTTCGAAATGGTGCGACCCTTTTGCGAAACATACTTCGGTCGCTCGTTATGAAATTTGGTAGTATTCCAAAACGCATGTATTGGCAGCAATCCAAAGTCAAAGATCAGTGTATTTCACCATAATTTCTCCGTCTGTTTTCTCCTCATTTGCCGTGTTTCACGGATCAGGGGTGGCCAAGTGGTGAACACGAAATCGTTATATGTTACGTAGTGATATTCGATGACGAAAAGTAGCCTATGGCACACGCCCGGCCCCGAAGCGTATGTGTGCCAAGCTTGGTCCGGATCGGTTCAAAAATGGAATTTTCTATTCGGAACATAAGTACACACATACAGACATGCAGACATATAGACATACAAGCAGACATTCAGCTTTATATATAAGATTTTTTCGTAAGCCTTAAAGTCCCACATTATGGATTTTTTGACTTTCTGCGCACTAAACAGACGAACAAACTTTGCAAAAACTATCAACAAGAGGCCTAGCCTACCATCACGCTTACAGAGATGACCAAAGCTTTGGCGATTGTCTTTTTTAATACAGTTTTATGGGCTATAGACTGACCGTAATGGTTACCTATGTTGAGGCGCCGATATCTCAGTCTAGATAATTTCAAAGAAAATAATCATGTATGCATAATGTAGGCAATTTCTTTTATTTACAGTAGCAGATTATGAAGAAACCCCGTCCAGTCGGGTTTAAATTCTGACCACAAATGTGGGTGCAATGAATTCAGTTTTGGATGCGGTTATTTGAAGCTCTGTGACTTCTTGAAGGATGAGGATGAAGAGCGCTTCAATCGCCGTAGATAGTGCATGAGAAGTGCTTTTCAAAGGTGTACCGTATCGGTTTTAAAGAAGAGGTTTTAGTGGATAAAAGTTGTTTTGAAAAAAGGTTTAAAAAAATGCCATTTCTTTTGTATCAACCTAATAGATTGCCCTCTAAATACTTACGCAAACCTCATATTCGGTGGCAGAATGTGGCAGAAAACGGCTGCATTAGCACACAGCTGATCTATATAACGCCAGAGGATGGATGCGCTATGAACAGAAAGTTATCAAAGTTGCAAAACTTGAATACGGTAATTACATGGGTTGTTTTGAGTTTGGGTTTATCAACTCGAAAAAAAGCTCCAGAAACGTTGGAGATCAAAATCTCATAAAAGCAGTAAATCCTAAAAAGTTCAGATCATTTCAGCAAGTGGAGAACAAACAACAACTTCGAACACCTATGCAAAGATGGCTCAAAGATAAGATATGTAAAGGATTGCGCATCCGGATCTTGTCGGACACTGCCACTAAGCCCGAATATGTATAGGATACTGCATGACGAAGGCGCAATATCTTTGGACGCAAACGCGCCTCTATTAGCCACATAGCGCATGAGACGCAGGATTTTTAACGGTGAAGGTACGCGCGCGCCGCGTTCGCGCCCGCTCAACTAATACTGCTCCTGCGCCTTCGTCATGCAGTACCCTTTAAAGAGTGTAGACGAAGATTCTGTTTTTGAGCAAAAAATTACAAAACTTGCCCGTTGGAACTCGTCGCTCGTCCTTTTGAGCTTGATCGAGGCTCTGTGAAAGGCTATGAACTTTGCTTTGCATGGAATTATTCAAAGAATACCTTCGCGCTAGCAGGAGTTTTGGGTCTCGCCGAGGAACTTCGCGATACCTGCAATTAGACCAACCAGTGCGGTAGGTAATCTAATCTGCCAATTGAGGCGATTTAATTATCTCAGATTCCTTCAAGCTCTGCAAAGGAAGTTTTTTTTTTTGACATATGAAGCATAAACTGTGGTTCAGGCCCTCACCATACAACCTACTACAAGGAATGAGGCAAACTGTTCCTTATTACCGAGGACGCTGTTTATCGACATCCCTTGCTCTTAAGTAGGCGCCAGACTAACCGATCGTCCTAGCGGAATGCGGCGTAGTCAACTGTTATCAGGAGTCACGCTGGATGAAAATCAGGTCTGTGTATGCGATTTGCTACCAACAAACATTTTTCTGGTGGTAAAGCCTCTTTATCATTCTCTCATACCGCGATGTTTTCTTACCATCTCTCCAAAACTATTGTTGCTGCGAACATCGCAGACGTCACTACGCTTTTTTTCAACGTGACGCCAAATGACATCAGTTTACTACTTGCGCCTGCATACTGCTGTAGCAGGACGCTCAACTAGTCTGGCGCCTACCTTACCATGCGCTGCTTCGCCGTAGTGAACGAGTCGCTGTCCACTGTAAGCGACCGCAGCGATTTCTGCTCCTCCTGAGGTTGAATTTGTCAGGTCAGTCGACCACCAAGGAACTGTTCAAAAAAAAGAAAACGCATTTTGAAGACGATTTTGACCCAGCGCTGTTTACAACGGTATCGTGATCGGACAATTGATAAATACCATCCCAGATGGAGCCAACATCGCTGCTGTCGCTTACAGTGGAAGAGTGACGGTCTTGTGGATGCTCCTTAAAGACACCCTACTCAGACTTAGGGTGATGAGATTTGGATGCTTTACAGTAGCGGGGCTCGAAACTAACAAGGGAACCATGTTTAGTCGAAATGATTGAATGGAATGCAATCATATTGAAGAGCATAAAACGCTGATTCCAAATTTGCCTTCCTTATCTGCGGAAAGTTTATGGGCGAGGAGTTGTGAGCTTTTATTGGAGCAAAGAAGTGCAAGTAGGACAAAAACTGTCGTGATATTTTTTCTAGTGTTTTAATATAGCAGTGATAAATATTACAGCAACTTATTTAGTCATACTCTCGGATAAAAGATATATCACACTTGGTTGCTTTATTTAAGGGTTAGGAAGATTTTAGCAGCTCTTTTTACCCTAATTCAACATTAATTTTCTGCTCTGATAAACTCATAATTCCTCGTTCAGAAACGTGCCGCAAATAAGGAAAGCAGATTGAAATCAGCGTTTATGTCCTCCAATAAGTTATACATCCTATTTGGAAAGGCCATTTCAACTAAATATGATTCCCTTGTAAGCATTCGCCCAAGTCTCACGCCAAAGGATGAGTTTCAGTTGCGAACTGCTTTAGAAAGTGGAAGCGGCAACGCTGGCTCTGCCCATTAGTTTGGGTGGTCTGAAGATTTCAAGTTCAAACGTGGGCCTTACTGTACCCAGAATCACCATAAATCCGCCTATCATTATGGTAATCAAATTTGCGACCTTTCTGTCTGCCCTAGTCAATAGACTTATATCCTTATACCACCTATGTTGCTGGGCAAAGACAGCATGACCGCTTCTACATTCTGGACCAATTTTCGGCTTTGGAATTCATATTAAACAGTGAAACTTGGGCAACCTGCTTAGTTAGAGGCTACTACACAACATGGCGGTATGGCGTTATACTACAAAGCACTCGTCGCCAAAGCTCCTCGTCAGAGCTTTGGCGGCGAAGGATTTGTAGTATAACGCTCGTCCTCCATAACATCAACACTTCAAACTCAATCTGAATGTCCTCTAAATTATGTAGATGTGTGATATCTGGTCAAAAGTCACAATCTATGAAAGTTCGCATAGATGAGGAGTTATCTACAGGGCTTATCAAATGTAGTGTTCTTTGCACCAGCATCTCCATTCTCGCGCTGGATTCCGCGTCTTTTGCGTAGAACATGCTCCCCAATCTTCCAATCGGTTGAGGCTCCGCCTTTTCCACGCTCGCCCTGGGAAAGTGCTCGGAGAGCATGTTGCGCGAAAGAGACGCAGAGTCCAGCGCGAGAATGGAGGTGCTGGTGCAAACGACACTTCATTTGATAAGCTCCATAGCTTGCTGACTCGCATGCTAGTGGTGGTAATCTCATGGCGGCCCCCTTGTAATCCTGGCATATCTATGATCAATCCAGCACATACTTTCTCTATGTAGACTTTCATTCAGAGGTTTTGGTCCCTTACTCTATCACGGAAAAAGCTCCACTTTGAAGTTAAAGCTAGATTGACAGTTATAGTTCTTAGTTAACAGGTTCTTGAGGCCAACAAATCATGCCAGTGCAAGGAGAAAAGTCTATCTCTTACACGTCTCTGTGGTAGAGGAGGTGGAACTGGTCTCCCGCATGCTGCAGTTCTTGAATTAATGGTAGGACGGAGCGTTCTCGATCGTGATCTGCTCTCTAAAAGCGTAAGTACATAGAGTTGAAGTTCTTTGATTAGGTTGGTCCGCAAGTCTTTTCATTTTGATACCCCCCTTAGTCATGCACATCTTACTTCTTGAGAAATATTCAAAATCTAAAAAGTTTTGTATGCTCAGAAAAATGAAAATTTGTGTATCCTTGTGAAAAGAACTCATAAGGGTTTCTAACTTACTCATGCATATATACTCCATATCAGACAATCGTACCTTTGCTGTATTTTTTCTGTTGGGTTTTCTATTCTGTTGTTGAGTTCTGTTGCTTTGATTTCGCAAATGTCGTAATTGCTCCCTGAATGAACGTATTTGCTTACAAAAAATTTTTTTGAAAAGAAAAATTTGTCTACTTACGGCAAGGGACTCCAGAGATAAAAATATTGAGTAGGAGAATTATTCTAATCTAGAGATCGAACTTATGAAAAGTTACTGCCGTTTTTTTTTCTTTTTGGAAAATCATGACTTTTTATAAAAAAAATCTGATCAGACAAACTTGGCACTATTGAAAAGAGCAGTTTACGTAGAATGTAAGACACATGCTTCTAAATTTTCTGCAGAGTTTCAGTTGACAAATTATTTCTGAAATTTAAGAGTTAGAGGTTAGTGGTTCCCTTAGAATCTTTATCTTTGAAGTCCCTCGTTAGATGATATTTCTTTTCAATGAAATTTCTCTTAAGAGCAAATGTGTTCACATAGGGAGCAACCACGAATTTTTTAACATCAAAGCGACCGAACTTTTGCTTCAACCTCATTAGCGAAAGGATTTCATTAGGGTGAACGGCAAATGGGACAGCTAAAATTTTTCTGATACTTTTCCGTTATCCGGACCCATCTTTTCAAAGGGCTCTCATATTGTACGTTCTTTATCTAAGATTAATTTTTCATAGATTCTACGAGGACTGCCTCCCTGCCACTGTCACGAAAAAATTGACCTGTTTTGGCCCATTTTGAATGTTTTTTTTTCAAAAATATCTCCGATGAAATAAAAGAGAATTTGTGATTATTTTGAAGCCGTTTAACTGTTTTACATGAGCGCAAAACATTCATTGACTTATTTTAGAACATCTCGCTTGCTTTTAGCAGTGATTCAGAAATGTTTTTTTCATGAAACCCTTTTCGTCATGCGAATTTAGCCGAGAAGACTATAAATGATAGCTTAAAGTACCTTGTGCTGCTTATTTCGCCTCTTAAATGACAGAACCTTAGCGTACTTCTCTATCTTAAGCAAGTCTAATCTGTTCATCGATGATAGTATGTCGTTAATGTTCACATTGAAACTGTTTGATTGAAATGAGGTCAGAATTGACTAAAAAAGTTATTGAACTTATATCGCTAGCTAGGATAACACAAACTCTTAGGAAAACCTGTTGAACATGTAGATGACATGTCAAATTTTTTTTGACAGGTGGCAGAAAATTGACACTGCTTCCTGTGAAGCTAGGGGCAAATATGGTACAAGGATGGAATCAATATCTTTTTTTGGAAAAATGGATCCGGACAACGGAAACGTACCATTTTTTTACATTTCGGAATTTTTTGTTTCGGTCAACAACAATCAGGTAACTCAAACGTCGCTTGCATAAGCGACCTTCGCCTATTATTCTGGTAGCGCGTTAACATTCTTCTCCAACAACCCTGCACGTGGCGCCGAAGAACTCGAACAGGGTTTTTTGAACATCTCTCAATCTTGCGCTGCTATACCGTAAAGCCATATAGCAAGTGACATAATAATCAAAAGGGCTCATCCTGCTCTTTGAATATATTCAATAAATTGGACATTTATGATTATTTCCTTTTTATTTCCGGATAAAAAAGCAAAATACTTGAAAAATCGCGATTTTTTGGAGCAATAAAAACCGAAGAATCACGTTTCAACTTATATCTTCCGAGGATAGATGAAATTCGAGGTAAACTGCATATCGATGGATAGAGCGTAAAGAGTTCTATCAGATGGTAGCCAGATAACATGCGTTCACTTGCAAAGAGGTATACCTCCATTTTATGACTAGGATACGCGAGACCGCATCTCACACATTGTCTAAACAAGCTTAATCGTGTATTTAGCAAGTTTATATTTGTCATTTATCTTGCCCAGGTTCATTTACTTTTTGGAAACAGAGAAGAACAAACTCAAACATGTTAAGACAATGTCCGCAACGCGGTCACGCGTTTCCTAGTCATATAGATGATAAATAACACGCACCTTTGTTCCAGATGCTATGACCTTATATCCTGACTTTGACCGTTGTGGCCAGCAAGCCATCGTGGGTTCGGTGATTGTACCTTCACTCACTGAGCAGTGGTACTTTGGAGTCTTTGGAGTCTCACATGTTTCACTGCGCGGATACTGCTCGAGGTTTATACAGGGTGTTCCAAAAAAATGTTAACACTGTTTGATCGTTAATAACTCCCTTGCTTTCAAGTCTTTCGCCGAGCTTCAGGTACCATTTTGTAGAGCGAGGATAAACTCAGATTTACAGTATCGAGCGAATCATCTAATGCTCCTCGTTACTGTAGAATTACGGTAGGAAATTCCAGCATGTGGAACCGTCATGAAATATGCCCTCTGAAGAAAATTTTTTCGAAAAATCTGAAAAATCGTGTACTAGGGTTTTCGCGCACGATGATTTTACTACACAACTTTTTGCGAGTGTTTTCAGCTTTTTTGAAGGTGTAATCACATTTTTGACACATGCTGGGAGGTCAGTTATTACACTTTACCTAGGATAACTTTGAAAAGAAGTATCATGATGAAATGAAAATTTCATATCCGAAATCAGCGGCTTTCATTACCATAGTACAAGAGATTTTGGCTTGTTGGCTCTGTTTCAAAGCAGAAAATGGGCTTCAATGGCCTAAAATCTTTGTCAAATTTCCTACCGTAATTCTACAGTAACGAGGAAAGTTAGATGATTCGCTTGATACTGTAAATCTAAGTTTATCCTCGCTCTACAAAATGGTAGCTAAAGCTCGGCGAAAGACTTGAAAGCAAGGGAGTTATTAACGATCAAACAGTGTTAACATTTTTTTGGGACACCCTGTATTTTGTCAGAATGATTAACCTTGCATTTCAGCAAGTATAAAAATTATTAGATATGTTAATGATATTGTATAGGTGTTGTCTGAAAGAGAACAATTTATTCTAGCTTCATCAAAATTGCAAAGTTCAATCACTTTTTTCTTGAAAAATCTACATTTATTCTTCATGTGACTCCATTTTTTACCGTTTATCGGGTAGATTAACGAACTCAATTAGGCACCCCCGTACCCTAATACGTTGTTTTAGGTTAGAATAAAATTTTGCGGTAAAATTCTATTAGGTTTGAACAAGTTTTAAAGGATGAAAGGCCTCGAAAACTAGTACCTCTCGGAAGTGGCCCTTCACTGGCATCGTTTCCATTCGTATCTGCCGGCTGTGGAGTGGTCGGTGTTAGGCCGAATGCAGCAGACTTCGGTCCAGGTTTGTTGGTCAGCACAGGCGCAATCCACTTTTGTAAAAATTCGAAAAAGTTCACCTCACGCTTGATATCTTCAAGTGTGACTTTATTTTTCAATAGAATGAATTGCTGAAATGAGTAGTGAATGATTAACCAATATGGATGACAAGGCATACAACCTTTCCTCCTCCTTTCGCTTTGCACTTGCAACCTTTGCACATGCCGCATAGCAAAAAATGAACTCTGCACTCTTTGCAGTAAAAATTGAAAATTTCCGTTGATCTGAAAGTCTTGCAGAGATGTAGGGAGCGGGGTGGATGTAACGAAGCTATATCTCACCTTCTCTGCTGCGAAAAATGCAAGGCCAAGTGATCCATTATGGAAATTATGGAAAAAGTTTTACTTGTAGTACAGTTTTTGTACTTACAACGAAAACGAAGTTGTTTTCCATTTGGTATTGTTACCCAAAATTGAAGTGATTTGTGAACCTTAAGTAAATGAATTGTAGAACTTACCTCATCCATCAAGAATTGAACTGAGGCGCAACAAGCTGTCTGTAAATAAGTGATTATACTGTAATATCCCTTCTCTAGTGGCAGGTGAAAATTTTCTTCTTGGGCGAGAGGGGGAAAGGGAGTTCAAAATCAACAAATTTCTCAATGATGGCTTCGGCAACACACTCCAACAAACTGTTTAGGTGGATTTTCAAATTGGAAGTTTTCCAGCCCTAAAATCAAAGATAAGGGGGCTCCGCGCTTAGTTTGAGGCATGGCGACATCGGTTACACAGTAATTGTGATCATTGCCCTCCCCTCTCCCGGTTGTTTATGGTTATTTTAATGAATTTCCCCCGCTTTGGCCCGCTTTACCTGTGTTACCGTTGTTACCAGTGTTACCAGTGTTACTCATGTTACTAGTGTTACTAGTAATACTCGTGTTACCGGGTTACCAGTGTTACCCATATTACCATTGTAATTCGCGTTACTAGAGTTACTCATGTTACTCGTGTTACTCATCAGTCAGTGAGACTGCATTTTAGAATGAGACCGCATTTGTGATCATTTCACTAATCAATAGCAATAGAAGCGGTAACACTAGTAACTCTAGTAAGACGGGTAACACTTGTAATACGAGTAACACTGTAACAAGGGTAACACTGGTAACACGGGTGAGCACGAGTAACATGAGTAACACGAGCAACACGAGCAGCATTGGTAACAACGGTAACACGGGTAACACGGGTAAAGTATGGCCAATTAAAAACAAAATCAATTTTTCAATTCACAAACAATGTGTTGAGTTTCAGTTCTTCAATAATCCAGCAAAGAGACATCCTAAGATAAGCAGCAAATGTTCGCAACATCGGCCTGTTTCAGTTCTGCCGATCCAAACAGAGCGAGTGAACGCAGTGCTGAAGCAATGATGCAATGTTTTTTTGAATTTTTTCAACCTTTGGAACACTGCAAGCTCTCGTCCACTTATAAACACATTTCATGTACATATCGAAGGTAAATTAGCAATTCAACATAACATATTCAAAGTCGAATGGTCGCATTTAAATCTTGGAAGGTTTTCCTTTGAAATAATTGGTAGAAATCTTTGTTTCCTTGTGCATTAGGATAGTAAATGGAATGTCCAAAAAATCAAAGACGCAGTTTGTTAGCTCGCAGATTACAGACTCTTTTACACTATATATCTACCAGCTCGGAAATTGGAATGTACACATGTCTGAGGTCAGGCTGTGAATCTGATTTAACAGCGAATATTCGCGTTTTTTCCTCGCATGCCGTTAGACATTCAGAGAGTAGAGACTATAAGCTAAAAGTTGCATCTAATAACATTTGAACATATTAGGTTGTCCTGAAAGTTTTGTCCGTTTTTCTCATCGCTCACTAAAACTCACAGAACGCCAATCCATGGACAACTTACTCTGATGCTGAAAGCAAGCGAGCCGCGGCCTTAAAAGGCCTTTTCGGCCCGCCCGCGGCCTTATTTTGGGGGCGTGGCCAGGTCGCGGCTGACCCGCGGCCCTAATTTGAAGGCGTGGTCTGAGTATGGCCGACCCGCGGCCCTTGTTCATTGCAGCGGCCGACCTGCGGCTCTTGCTTTGCTTACCTGACCAGCGATATGCAAATTAACAAGTTAGCCGTGATCTCGTAATGATCATTGACGAAGGTAATTTCCATTTAACAAGAGCGTTGGTGCTCTTCGGTTCTTCCGTTTGGACATTCTTTATGGATTCTAATGCGCTTCCCGCAGCGCCGGGATATATTGATGGTGAGTCCATGAATAGTATGCAATGTAGCCAGGAGCACGGCACTGTTATAGAATTGCGCACGTATGGTACTGTCATTATCTCCATATACAGTGCTGGCCATAGCTATAAAGCCACGCTGAAAATGACTGTAATTTGCTCTCTCTTGCTCAAAATTATCTAAAAAACCACTATTCTGTGTGCAAACTAACGTCATATCATTGACCAGAACGACTCCCGATTTCATTGATTTTGGACGGAGAAAAATTGAAAAATTTGAAAAAAGGAGTTCCCAAGGCTGGTCACAGCTATAAAGCCACCTCTCATTTCCAAGCAGTACTACGTTATTTCAGGCTGAAATTTTTTGTACATATAAAATATCAAAATATAAAACATTTACCACACTTGGAAGCAGTTGTCTTTTCAAAAAGAAGATTCATCCTGCACTTTCTGCTTCAAAATATATAAAAAGTTATATAAAAAGTTATAATGTTTGGAAAAACTGCCTTTCCACCGAATTCTCAAGCATCTGTTTGACTCGAATGAAGGTCCTAGGGTAGGCTTCGCCGATCCGCTGCCATGAATATGGTGAAAAGCGCAGGAGTCAACATGGCGTAGTCGCTGATATGTATTGATAAACGAGCCCCAACCTCATCTCCAGGTAGACGAGTTTTCGAACCGCGGAAATTGAGTTCTAATGCCCGAAAAGCTCTGTCACGTGCTCAGCATGTCGCCTGTACAACGATAGACTCGTGCGCATAGCTTGAACGTCATCGCAATTCTCAGGATTTTGGTTCCGCCCTGGACGCCTTTTTTCCAAAAATGAGTGGTGCACTCTGCCTGATCGTGACACACTCTGACCTCTCGATCGAGCGAAAAACCGCTCAAAACTTCAAAATCCTAGTATTCCTGACAGTTTTGTAAGATTTTACTTGAAGAGGAGTTCAAAGAAGTGAAATTTGAAGTCATGTGAGATACGCTGCGCACAACCGAACTGCAGACAAGGCTTCTAAGTTCAATGCTGCAAATACGTCTTTGTAAAAAGCCTGACAGCCTCTGCATGAGTACGTCACCATGCAAACAAGGTGCCAACTTCCAACCGAAAATTTTCGCGCGTCAGAAATCGAGATTTGCGTTTCAGAAGTGCGTTTACACCTAGGTAAGATTGAGCTTCGTTCATAATACCAGCAACTACGCCATGTTGACTCCTGCGCGTTTTACCATACTCTACTACTTGCAAAGGCTCGGAGAAGCCTAGGACTTTCATTTGAGTCAAACACATGCTTGAGAATTCGGTGAAAAGGCAATTTTTCCAAACATTATAACTTTTTATACATTTTGAAGCAGAAAATGCAGGATGAATCTTCTTTCTGAAAAGGAGAGTGCTTCCAAGCGTGGTAAATGTTTTATATTTTGATATTGTATATGTACAAAAAATTCCAGATTTAAAAAACGTAGTGCTGATTAGAAACGAGAGGTGGCTTTATAGCTGTGACCAGCCTTGAGTACCCGTTTTTTCAAATTTTTCAATTTTTCTCCGGCCAAAATCAATGAAATTGGGAGCCGTTTTGGTCAATGATATGACGTTAGTTTGCACACAGAATAGTGGTTTTTCAGACAATTTCGAACAAGAGAGAGCAAAATACAGTGTTTTTAGGCTCCCGCCAGAGTGCCGAAGTTATGCCAGCGCTACGCCAGGATTTCGATCGATACACGTGTATTTCGTTGGGGCGGGGCTAGCTGACGTCCCCAACGAAATACACGTGTATCGATCGAAATGCTGGCGTAGCGCTGGCATAACTTCGGCATTCTGGCGGGAGCCTTAGGGTGGCTTTATAGCTATGACCAGCACTGTAGTAGAAGCGAAGGATCAGTCCTTTGCTTCTACTATATGGAGATACTAACAGAAGATACTTAGTCGAAGGCACCAATCCAGATGAGACACATATCGCACATAAACGCTGATTCCAAATTTGTAGTATATAGCAGCGGAGCGGTTTTGTAGAAGGAGTTATTAGGGATGTTTCCCTTTGGGGTTGAGGCGCCCTCCAGCAGGTCTCCCCTTACCCTACTGGTACCAACTGATAGCAACTGGCTAGTGGTAAGTAATTTGAATGAAGATTACATTAAGGATTATAATACTCGTATTACTTTGATTTTTTTAACACTTCCAACTTTGATTAGCATCAATATAATCCGAAATTTCAAGCTTTAGGGCTCTAGAGCCATTTAAAAGCTTAAGAATTGTGATAAAGTTGCATGCGATAGGGATTAAAACCTTGACACTCTCTTTATCAAGCGAGGCACTTACCACTAGCTACTTGCCACCAGTTGGCACTCACTCCTTGGCGACCACACCTTTATCAGGCCTTACAGAAAGCTCTGTACGTGGTGAAACGAAATTGTTTTGATTATCCGTAACTTTGCCTTCCAGTAGGGATGTCCGAGCATCGAAATACAAGGAGAATGACAATACGTGGAGCCCGAGTAATGTGAGTTGATACATAAACTTGGCTACTTCAGCGATTTCCAAATGTTCCAGAAACAGAAAAGGAAGACTGCGGCTGTACCCAAGGAGGACATCGAAAGAACAAGCAATGTGAGTTCGTTTATATCATATTGACTACTTCAGCGTTATCCAAATGTTTCAGAGGCAGAAAATAGCTTTGGTCGAGGCTGCCGAAGACAACATCGAGATGATAGATGACGAAACATATTTACGCCTTTGAGAACAATGAGAGTATTACAGCGCAATAAGGATATCATCATTTTTTGTAGATTGTTTGATTCTCTGTTCATGATTGTGACTATTTTTTATGTATATTTTGGACAAAGAAGATATCATGAACATGTGATTGTTCTGTTGTCTTCATGTGCTAAAAGAAGCAGCTAAATTTTCCATTCCTGGAAGTGCTAGAACGATTTAATAAAAGCCAATACAGTCGAGCCGCGGCCCTTTCCCGGCCGAACCGCGGCTCACTACGGGCTAGCCGCGGCTCATTTACGGCCGAGCCGATTCACGGCCGGCCCGCGGGAGCTGCGATTGCCCGGCCGGAACTGGGCCGCGGCTCGTTCGCTCCCAGTGTCTGAGTAGGTACCATTTGATTTTTATCCTCCTTCTTACAGTTATGTTTGCTCTCTGATCTACCCCGTATTTGCAATGTTATCGCAGGCTTTTTGAGCAGCTCAGCAGTAACGCCAAATATTTTCCGAATTCAAAATTTTTTTATTCTGATGTTTTCAAAGACCGCTGTGACTGTTATGTAGAGCAAACCCTCGGCTACGTTGTAACCGTTTTGTTTACGTGGGTCACGTTTGCCGAGTCTGTTATAATTACTTATCTAATAAAAACCGCGGGTTTTGATTCCGTTTACCATGTAAAAGTGCCGAAATCCAAAAAGCTCTTTTTTCTAAGCAAATCAAACTTGGTTATGTCGCATAAATAATTTTTAAAGGATCAGGTTTCACTTTGGAGAATTTTCAAAAGCTTTCATGTATTTGCTGCAGTTGTGTTTTTCATGACTTTGCCAAAAATCGAGACCTCCGAAGAAATAATCTTTTGAAGCTAAAAACAGCAGATTAGGACAAACTAAAAAAGCGCCTTGTTGTTTGAGAATTGCTCTATTAAATCAATGCTTGGCCCTTTGCGAAACTTTGGAATAGAATTTTTGAAAATTGGCCTAGCTTTGAGCAGATAAAATTGACGAAGAATTGAGGTGAAGAATTTTTGCAATTATCAAAAAAATAGCATACAAGATTGTGGATCGCAAATGTATCCATAAGGCAGGCGCTATACTCCTCGAGGAGTATAGCATGGCGACGATCGATATGCATCAAATACGTGTAAAACTGATGATTTTTGACGCCGATGTTGGCGATCGCCAGTCGCTACTCCTCGAGGAGTATAGCGCCTGCCTAAGGCCCCGGGCAGACTTCACGCGATTTGATCGTCGCGACTGAGTCGCGAAGAGACAACTGTTACAACATCATTCCATGCCGATCAACTTGCATTCGGTTGTGATACTTTTCCAGCCCGAAATTTTTGAATGTGAAATGAAAATGAATGGAAATCTTGGCGATTAGATCGCGACGATTAAGTCGCGTGAAGTCTGACCGAGGCCTAACGGTTGAATCGCGACGATCAAATCGCTTGCACTCTGTCCGAGGCCTAAGAAAGAGAATGGAAAGCTGCATCGAATACATGTTGAAACTCATTTAGGTCTCTATTATGCGTGGTTTTATAGTGGCTTGAAGAAACGGACAAAACTTTCGGGACAACCTAATAGATCACAGGATCTGGATAATTGTGGAAGCATCATAAGCTAAAAACACTTTGCTTTTCATCCTAAAAAGTGACTGATTTTGATCAAAGCATACGCTTTGTTTTCTGGGCTATTTGCACCATTTTCGGCATATGCGGCTACCGCCAAGCTCATTCTCCCTTAATTTGCCATGGGACCACAGAAAAAAAGGAAGAAAAATAAAACGAATAAAATAGAGCTGAAAATCTCACTTACCTTCAATGGGATACTCTGAGGATTTCCAAACTTGTTCTAATAATCGTAGCTCAGCTAAGGCGAAGAATCTCTTACTGAAAAATGCCTCATTTGAGAAAGATGGTAGTATTTACCACAGTATAGGTAGATTAACGAAATGTTATATCAGTTGGAAATAGAAGAAAAAAAAATAACAGAGAATACAAAGCTTTCATCTACAACAAGTAAGTCACGACCCTAAGAAAGTGGTTGCTGATTGCGTCAAGTCACTGATCTCGAGACACCGGTTGAATGACCTTTATACTGAAATGCATAATAAATACAAGTATTTGCTTGATGAAACATTGAACCATAAAAACTAAAAAAAATATAGAATTAAAGTTTATGAAGACTTTCCTGTTATCTTTGTGTTGTTCAATATGTTACTGGCTTTTAGCCATGCCAAATGTGCGTCCATATCGAAGGAGTCTACAACCAATGTCAAAATTGAGATTCTGTGTGTATATCGTTCACGAAAATAATTGGAACTCGCAGGATTTGCGAGGTTTGGCTAGTTCGGGCCTGCTCAAAAAATTTTTTCATGTTGTAAAATTCAGATCTGGAAAGAGGTCCACACTCAGTATGTTAAGATAGGGTTTTTTTTATCCCGCTTCTTTGATCCATGAGATAGGCTAGATATACGATGGAGCACCGAAGCGAGAAAAACGCTCTAGAAGTTAGAAGTGGCCAAGGTGGCTTCGCCCATCAACTTTTGCAACAGCCAAATCCTGCGGAACCGCTGCAAATTTTGCTTGTCCGATGATCCGATCATCTGAACAAGAAAGCTGCCTAACTTAGGCGCTTTTGGAATAAGACACATATATTTGGAATCACCTTCGGATGCTGATGCCAAATGTGCTGTTCCCAGCTGCCGCGCATCATTCGCAACGGAGTTATGAGGCCTCAAAAAAGAATACACTTTTGTTAACAGTGTATTCAGACTGCGGCATACTAGTTTCACCATAGAAACTTTACATTTTGGATTTCTCAAATGCTGCCCCGTTTTCGATTGCAAATGATTTTTGAGCCTGCTCGGGACAGAACATCTTCGATTTATGATAACCCCACTCACCAAATGAACGTAGACATGATCGAACACTTGTGAACCATGTTTGTTTCTTGACTACCTTTGCAGAAAGGTAAACAAGCAATAGGACTCGAACCCCGGACCATCAGCTTATGGAGCAAGACGCTTACCACTTCACCACCGACCTCTGGTAGTCTTTGTCGCGTTTCCGCTAGACTAGCCGGTGGAGCAAGTCATAGGGGAGGAGGCCTCATAACTCCGTTGCGAATGATGCGCGGCAACTACTAGCAGCATATTTGGCATCAGCGTTCGAAGCTGATTCCAATTATATGTGTCTTATTCCAAAAGCGCGAGCTAAGATAGGTATCTTCCCTCTGAGATCATAAATACAGTATGTCATGTGAAAGAGGCAACTGGCTGTGGGAGAGAAGGAAAATTTGGCGAATTCTGCAAGGGCTTCTCCAAGTTGTCCATTGTGACATAGTAATAGTTTCCTCTAAGTACAAGCAGACATATTTAGCTTTCATCATTAAGCAGCACAAATCTGTTACGGGGATCGCACACGGAAATTATGATTTTATTTATTTATTTATTAATTCTGGAAGTTAGGCACTGCTCATTCGGGGACACATGCCCAAACACTGCGTACAACAGCAGCATAGTTCTGTGTACCAGGACGAATTCATCTTTTTTTCGATGTTTTTAACCCATTTTCTGGTTCAACGGTTTCAAAATAAACACAGACATCTAAAGTTATGATAATCAACATGTCCCCAAATGAACTAATTAGATTTGCACAGAACTGAGTAAAGTGTGAGGAACCCTGCATCAGATTGTGAGTGGCGAAACAAACGGCAGTGACAGGTACTTTACGCCATCGTTTGAATCATTCCTGGCTAATCACTTCGTGGTTTAAAGAGGAAGATATGTTCTGATTATGGCTGAAAGCGATGAGGATGTTCTAGTGAACATTTTAGTTTGTCTTGCTTTTAACTGATTTTGAAAAATCTGTCAAAGTGCATAAAACGTGCTTCTGATTCAGAAGAAAATTTTCTAGACTGACACGTATTCCGGGAAAACTCTTCAGGAAATAGGTCCGGATAACGGAGAAGTACCGCGCTAAGCTATGCAGCTAGACTTGAGCCGACACTGGACGCCTCAAAACCACGGATTTTTCAGAGGACTTTGAACGCAATCTCCTGAAGAATATCCAAACCATCTCGTCATACTTCGCAGTATGGAAGAGGAGAATATGCTGTCTTTATGGTCTTGCAGAATGTTTCGAAGACGAAGCATCGATGGACCGGTCACATCTTGACAGACAGACGACAGATGGGCACCATGATCATCTATGTGGACCTCTGCGAAGCAAAACGTTACCGAGAAAGACCATCTATCTACGAAATAGACGGAAGTGTTTGTTTGTACAACGGGACCAGCTGAGAATCAGCTGGATATGATTTTAGTAACTGAGACTCGTGGACGTAATACAGTCAAGAATTCTGCGGTATCTAAGGCGAGGGACACGGACAAGTGAAATTTTGCGCTTTGGTCCCGCCGCAGAAAATTCCACTTGCAGGTTTGTTAAAAAGACATGATAGTAATTAATAATAATGCGCTATTTTATTAAAGCTAATAGTTGCAATGAAAACATGCTCAAAATGAACGGAAAATGTCAATTTTTCTTGACACATAATCACCGGAAAATCGAAAGAACTATAGTATGATACATAACTTACACCTCATTGAAAAATTGTGCTAATTATGGAGGAATGGAAAGCTCGTTACAAAAACGACGTAGCAAAACTTTGACTTACCTGCGTTTGACAGAGAAAAGAAAATAAACTCAACATACCTGCTTATATTCGCGAAGAATTCAGAAGGAAGCGCCTGCTAAGGCCAGCGAGTCCCTGCTGAAAGATTCACTAATTGTGTGTTAAAATATGCCAGTTTCAACTGATACAAATCACAATCACCTAATAAGTGCAGGATATGAATATACTAATACTGGTGTAAAATATTCCTGATATGTAATTCGAGACTTTGTGCCATCTTTCGAGATAAGGGGTGTTCTTATGGAATGCATGTAGACGATTTAAGAAGCAATCCTCATTCTGATCGCCAAGGTCATAGGCCAGTAATAATTTGAGCAGTTGTAAATTCAAAAATTTTGAGTATCAAACCAAGTCCCTAGACGCGAGTGGCGAATCTAATGGATTGAGAAAAGAATAACGTTTTCTACAGCAGAACAACAGGGACGAATCGAAAAAAAGAGATGAAGGATATTATTCGATAGAGGAAAGCAAGCATTACAAGATGGCATCTGCAAATTAGAGCCAAAACATAAGAACTCATAGTGCCAAAAATGGGATTTTTCTCAAAAAATCCCAGAAACTTCTTTGGCTCCATCTTATAGCAGACATATGCACTTGTTTTTTTTTTTCGCGATTAGAAATTAGGAGAAGTTGGAAAACGAAAAATGGCAAACTCCACCCCTAATAGTCCTAGGCTCTGCCCATATATGCAGTAGTGTACCACAAATCTTCGAGACTTTGATCATAAGATTTGTGTCTTCGATATGCTTTAGTTCTTGAAAAATAAAATTTGGCTGAAAAATCAGAAAAAAACGAGATTCCTTCCTTTCCATCCCATTACGTCCTTTCTATAAGAGTTGAATATGTCAGAAATTCAATGAAATGTTCTTTCTGGGAAGCACCATAGCAGCTAGCTCTGCGTGCGCAAAGAGGTGTCTTGCCAATTAGTACTTCGATCTTTGCATAAAGCACTTTTCCTACGTTTTTGTTTCATTAATATTTGTGGAATAACGAAAATCATTAAAGTCGGTTTCCTGTCAAGAAAGTTTTCTGCTCCATTTTACGGAAAGTAGGATGTAAGCATCGTCGCCGATAGCCGCTTTTGCCCACTACTGTTCCTGAAGTGGCATGTATCAACATGCAAAGAGACGGACAGACCCCCATCAGCCAATTTTCTCCGTCATCTGACAGAAGTGATGATAGGAGAAAAAAAATTAGGCGTTCCAGCTCTTTTTATATGGTCCTTGGGGCGAATCTTTACCGACTACAATGCCTCGAATAGAAATATGTGCAATTACACCGAATTTTCCAGAAAAATTGAGCGAGTGTGAAAAGAAAAAAAAAGTACTCTAGCGGCTGACTACTTTATAGACTTAAAGTGTATGTCTTTACCGTAGGAAATTTATCTGCATGACTATCAAATAGCATCCAAAATGTGAAATAGTAAAACATCAAAATCGATGGTTCCATTAATTTTCAATTTAAAAAAGCTCATTCCGCACTTCCTCCGTTTATTACGACCCGTTGAACGTTCCTTGATGGGAAAATAAAATATCGATGGCACGTGCACAAGACGATTCTATGCTCTTCACAAGTACTTCCGACAGCTATTGAACATGCTCTATTTCCTTTTTGAATGTCTCGATGAAGCTGGCCCTTTGAAAGTACGGTTATTAGGACGGACCCATATCTTATAAAACCAGTTATCAAGTCCAGAATCATTCTTACCAAATTGATTCTTCAGATTAGTGAAGGAACTGCACTCTGTGGCAGATGTTCAAGAGTAACTTTTTATGAGCTATCCAAGAAAAAGAAGTTTCAAAAACATGTCTCGAATCTTGTGATTTTGATGTTGCGAGAAGAGCCGCTAGCTAGCCCCAAATTGATCTGTGATTACTTACATAGCAAGAATCCGTACATTGCTACGGCAGACCTTAATCTTGCATAGGATCCCATATGGAAATTGCAAAAATAGAAATTTGCAAATGTCTTTTACAAGAAAATCCCCTATCAGCTGTTTGACGAACAAAAAACAGCACAACTTTCATTCTTCTTTCTATAAAAACAAAAGCTATTTTTTATGCAACGACATTATTTGACGGATTTTTCTTTCTTCCGTTTCCATGGATTGAGGCTTGCCACAGTAAATAGATTATATAAGATAGTCTCACAGATTTTTTTGGAACTAGCTAGGGCCATCCAGTCAAAACTCAAACTCGCAAAAAAATTCAAATGCCATTTTGGTGGTTCGCAGCATCTGTGATGGAATGCATGCTCTGTTGTTCTAACAACGAGGAAGCAGATAGAGATGGGTTGAACAAAATCTTTGATAACTTTATGAAAACAAAATTTTGAAAAGCTATCAAGTTCTATTTGAATTGCGAAAGCTCGTTCCATCCAATATTTTTCGAATATGCGTGTCATATGCCTCAAAATAGCTATAAGAGCACTCTGATTTGCCAGAAACCAAATCGACAAGGAATTGGGGATTCGTAAATTCTTAATAGAAAGATTGTATTCTAGCCGATTGTCAGAAAATAAGGATTCTCGAAAAGAAATTCCATTGTTTGACAAGAAGTTCACAAACTTGAGAAATTTTCCAGCAGTCGCTTGATATAATCTATTGCTGTCGTAAAAAATGTTGTAGATTGAAAGAAGGAGAAGTTGAATTGAAAGGAAAATACAAGCAGGTTTCTTCGATTAATTGAGCATTGTTGCAATCATTTATTTATTTCAAAAGTTCTTAATTCGTCAGAAAAAAATCATGAGAAGCAAGAATAACGCTGCAATCATTAGTATGAAGATACCTTATTCAAATATATTCTTACAAAGAGAGTCTTGTCGAAGGAATTAGATAAAACAGAAAGTGTTCCTAAAAATTTTTTTCCAAAAAATTGCACGCCGAAACAGCACTGGTTGCAATGTCCAAAGTGCAGATAGAAGATCAATGAGTTTTCGCGCCAAATGTTTGGAAAATTTCTTCCAGAAATTGCCTTATAAAATACGTGAAAGAGCATTATTTCTTGAAGCGAATTTGTGCATTAAAAAGAAAAAACGCTGCATTGTTTTGAACTCGTCTGGTAATGAGTACCAAGATGATTACTGAAGACATTTGTAAGGTCATAGATCAAATCTGTGTAGTTAGAAACGAAGCTGAATGGGACGATCAGGGTACATATCAAATCTTTTTAACCATGCGTTTGAAAGAGGACCTTCATTTTTGGAAAAAGTATTATGCAGTGTAGACAGGAATAATTCTAGGGTAAAATCATAAGAAAATGCAATAGAACAAGTGAGTATCATTTCAAAGGCCGAACATGTAACCACAAATTATCAAGAAGAGACTGTTTCCAAATCTTTGAACTTCTACCTGATCCTCTAGGTTGAGCTAATCAAGCTGGTCCATTGCCAGTGTGTAAGTTTCCACGTCAGCATTTAGTCTAGAACTTGGAAATAGCGCCATTTATTCAAGATTTTCAGTCTTCAAATATTATCCAAAATCGTTTGCAACTTTGTTTTGTCAAACTTTAGTCGGAATTTGTTTATTTGAAGCTTTTAGATTTCAAATTCGTCCAATATTCACTGAAAAATCTTGAATTACAAAGTATAATTGACTCCAATCGCAGGTAACGAGCCCCCCCCCCCCTCCGCCCTCCTCCTATTACAAGCTCTGTAGAAACGATATCGAAGCTTTCGATTTGTTGTTGAACGGTGGCCAAGATTGGTATGGTGACAATTTACTACTTGGCTAACGTTTTTTTTATTCAAATTATGCCAAGATTTATAGAAGGTCGAACCTGGAGGTTGATATCGAAGCTGTTCGTTTGTTAATCAAGGTTTTAGAAAAAATTTGCCAGTGTAGAACCCTAGAAGTTTCCATATTATTTTAATCCCATTTATTCAAGTCAGCTACCTTACATCCATCATCCTCGAATCCTGGCGGGTGAAACATCTTTTGTTTCAGTTTTTCTCAATATTTTGCAGAGCATTTGGCAAGATGTTTTGATGCTTTTGGAAGCATTAAGTCTACTTCACCAAACCATCGCCATTTCCCAAATTCATGAGAAGTTGAATAAAAGATTCGACTGCAAACTGAAAAATCCGAGACGGTGAAAATTCCATTTTCGACAACTTTTTCCTCTCTTGGTTCCCCTTTGTTCATCGATAAAATTTACTCAAAAGCTTGTTAACAAACAAAACTACGGACTAGTCACTTATACCATTAGTGCCACTATTCGTGCTAGATTACTTCCTTCCAATCGACCTTTTGATGCCTTTTTTCGCGAATACCACTGTGTCGTTTCCTGTTCTTGAGTTGTGTCCCCAAAATTCTGAATTTTGGAATGAGTAACTCATATCAATTTTGCGATCACAAATCACCTTATCTGGCCATTCCTGGATTGGTCGGTGATCATACTTTCATCGTGATGACTTCACATGCCTAACGTTGACGCCGAAGAGACATCAAAAAGCAGACCTATCTTTGTGCTTACAGTTTAAATCTTTGAGAAATTTAGCATTTACGGGTAGTCAGCGGGAGCTACAGCATTCTATGTATACACGTCGCAAAATCTTCGAGATCTTTCTTGAGCGTTCACACCCATTCGAGACGTAGCATAACATAGTTGACAAAAATGGAATCTTCGCTTCCTCAGATTTTTGGTTTGTAGTCAATTTTTCAATCCGAATTTTTGACGAAGATAATGCAAGCTATTTGGTAAAGCACACTTGGAGCTTCGGAACGCATTACGAACATTTTCTCGAAAGCTTTACGAGATTCTGAGAA
This sequence comes from Cylicocyclus nassatus, assembly GCA_958299035.1. Taxonomy (NCBI): domain Eukaryota; kingdom Metazoa; phylum Nematoda; class Chromadorea; order Rhabditida; family Strongylidae; genus Cylicocyclus; species Cylicocyclus nassatus. The sequence continues at coordinate 62,211,368 of CATQJL010000305.1, forward strand.
AAAAAATAAAGCAAAAAATGCGAATGAACCTCTTACCAGTATAACCTTCATAATAATCACAATATAGTATGCCAAATGGTTGCCCCGAGCAATCGTAGCGAAATCAAAAAGAATTTTTTCCGGATTAACAAATGCGGAATGATGATTTGAAATGCTTGTAAAGATCAGCTCTCAGTTTTTTACTTCGCGATTGCAGTGCGGATTGTACGCTCAAAGGCATTGTCCAGGGGGGGGGTGGTGGGATTTTGAGATTTTGACGCAGTGCTGGAGCACGGCTCCTGACTGATGCAACAGTCCAAGTCCGAACGAAAAAGGTGAATTCTGAAGCGAGAAAATCGCTCCGGAAAAGAGGGGCGGTAGCCAATCCCCCCCCCTTGACAAGTTTTGACGTGGTTAATACACATTAGATCTACAGCATTCGCCACGTCAAAAAGGGGCGGTGCGCAATCCCGCCACCTCAAGGAGGCGGGATTGCTTACCACCCCTTTTTTCCGAAGTGATTTTCTCGCTTCAAAATTCACCTTTTTCGATCGGACTTGGACTATTGCATCAGTCAGGAGCCGTGCTCCTGCACTGCGTCAAAATTCCACCACTCCCAATTAATCTGGGCAATCCCTTCAACGAAATGCTTACGAAAAATTGCGTTGCTGTCTGCGAACACACTTCACATTGCTCTTGTGCAAGATCAGAGCAACATCCGAACAAGAGGAAGATCAGATAACAGGATCGATATCAGGTTGGAAAAGGATGTTTTCGTCTAGTTTTTTCTTGTGGCCAAATCTGATGTTTTTTAAGAGATTGGTACAAGGTTTATCCTTCGAGTTCGAATTCTTGTGCAATCGCATAAATGAGAGGAACTTACGATAGGGCGGCTAGCGAAGCCCGAGAACGAGGCACTTCTGCAGGGCGAAATTCAACTTAGATTTACAGTGTGGAGCGAATCACCGACCGCTACTGTTGTGGAACCATTGTGGAATATGCCATCTGATAAAATTCTAGTCAGAAAATCTGAAAAATCGTGTTCAAGATTTCACGCACGCTGTTTCCATTACACAACTTTTGATGGTGCAATCACATTTCTGACAAATGCTGGGAAATCTTATTACGTTTCCGGGGTTACTTTGAAAAGGCGCATCACAATAAAATGAAAATTTTATATTCGAAATCAGCGACTTACAGTACCATAGTATCAAAGTTTCTGGCTTGTTTGGTTTTGTTCCGAGGTAGAATATGGCCTCCAATGGCCCAAAATTCTTGTAGAAGTTCCTACCGTAATCCTACAGTAATGAAGACCGATCGATGATTAGCTTCACTGTAGATCTAGCTGAACATCGCTCTACAGAATGGTGTCTCAAGCTCGGCGAAAGACATGAAAGCAAGGGAGTTATTAACGATCAAACAGTGTTCACATTTTTATGGGATACACTGTATATGGATGAGCACGCGTTACGCCAGAAGAATAGAGTAAGAAATTTTTAGAATTTCTTGGGACAAGATGCGATTTTATGAATTTGACTTCAATGCTTGCGTTGATCGCTACTTATGTGAAGGTTCGTTGTTCTTGAGTGCTTCGCTCTATCGGTTGGACCCTTCATACATTTTTCGCGTTCGTCATATTGCTTTGCCGTGAAAAACGACACATTTTCTTCTTCAATCCCAACCCAGTATTATGTCGTGGATTGTGGGATCAAACAGCGTTTTTCTGCAAATGCAAGAATTTGCTAACCAATGAGTCACTACCGAATGCACTTTGTTCGCTCGCAATTGCACAACATTGCGTAAGACTTGTTTTCCTAGGTGAATGAAAAACGAAACGAATCATTGCCTGTCACCTTCACATGCTCTCTCTTTGTATCCACAGCTTTAGTTTCTCGTCCCTTGTTTACTCTAAGACCACCATCGTAACCTGTTTTGCAAAAATACATTTTTTCGTACAAAAATTTCTATGGACTTCGACTTCTAGTTGAATCAGAAATCATGTAGAGCATGTGTTCGCATCGCATTTGCCGCTATCTTTTCCTTCGTAGCAGTACCTTTGAACGTCGCTCGACGCTCTGGCTACGAGAAATTTTGAATAGCGAGAATACCATGGACTTGCATCTCGCAAGATCTAAAGATGGTCCCTAAATACGTACCTTCTTTGAACCTTGGCTGACATCAAATCTTCGCCTTTTTGTTTTCAAGTATGCTCCTTTATTCATCTTTTATGGGGAAATCTCAAATGATTTGCCTCCAAATACTGCCAAGCAAACTTAGTCAAACAGATTTGCAAGATGCAAGTTTTTTTTTGATTTCAAAGCTATCTGAAACCAATGAGCTCAATGCAGTAGATCATTTTTGGTTGTTGTTGCAATCTCGAAATAAGCACCATTATCTATGAAATGTTTTCCCTAAGATACTGCAAAGTTGATGTCAGAGAATGGCAGCATTACGGATCCACATGTCAAGATATAACATAAGTCTTGAGACACTCTCCTTCTTACGGCGTTAAGTCATACTGCCCACATTTTCAATAGGGATCCAGGATATCATTCGATAGTACTCTGCCGCAGAGCAGGAAATCCACATTGGAGAAGCCCTCCTCCGCGAAGTATCTCAATTTTTATACACTTTTCTTGCATGGAGTCAAACATTATGGCCTCGCACTTGCGCGATGGCTTCGGGGGGGGGGGGGGGGTCCAGTTTCGCATGACACTGAAGTCCCAACCTCCTATTTGTTCGGACACTGCTTCGTGAATGCGGGTTAATGGCTTGAGCTAAAAGTTACCCTCAAGAGTAGGGTTTACCCTCAGTGTTAGTTGATGTCTACGGCTACAGATATCTGCTGAGGTTAGGGCTGTTCAATGTGCAGATAACATCGCATCATCTATCAGAAGAAACAAGCATTCCTCATAACTATTTTAGGAGAAGAAATAAACATTTTTCATCTCAGAGCAACCACAATGTCGTACATCAGTGGTGAAGAAAACGGCATTCTGTATGTTTTTATATAGATCCAGCGGAATTTCCAAGGTTTTTAAAGATTGATTTTCGCAGATGTCAAAAAGACACTCGCGGAGACAATTTGCATAAAAGGAGGGAACAAAGAAACGTGGAAAAAGAAAATTTCTTCGTGACCAAGACGCTGTACGACCCTGAGAACATGCTAAGCAAGGTATGATTGACTCTCTTGTGCTGGGCAATGTCCAATGTAGCATTACTTAGCGATGCAAAAAGAAACTGCTCTCCGAAATTCTCAGCAGTTTTTCCCCGAATGTTCCGTACTCAGTGAATAAAAGCAAGAGGTGGCAAAAGTTCACTACTAAGTCAATATTGACTGATGCACAAGAAAACTTACAGCGAATTGAAGCTGTGGTAGTGCATAGGACAGAGGTTCCTTTGAAAGGTATGTTAGCAAGTACCCTCTGATTCAACAGGATTGGCGGCTGGTGGGCAGGCTCACGTACTCGCGGCCTCCTCGCCTGGCTCTGCACCTCTTTCCCGATCGTGCTCTCTAGTGATTGAAGCTCCGCCTTTCCCACGCTCGTGATGGGAAAGTAATGAGGGATCAAGCTCACGAAAGAGGTGCAGAGGCCAAGCAGCCCGCCCCCAGCCGCCAATCTTGTTGAATCAGAGGATATTACAGTTTGCAAACGATATATCTATAGGTATCAACGAATGTAGCAAAATTCGAAATTTTGAGATCATCGAAGGCGGAAAGGTAAAAAAACTTTCCTCCACTGAAAGAAGTAAACACGTTAGTTTTGACACAAATTGATTCTGGCTTTTCTGAAGCGTGTGTTTAGCTTAAATATTTCAATAACCGAATGCGACAATTACGGCATCTAGACAAGGAAACCACTGAGCCGCCGAGGATTCACATAAATTTTAGCAAGGATAACCCCGCGAAACCTCGCAAGAAGAAATCAAAACGAGGTGAATGGTTTGATCCAAAAATGTTTGCAACTTCTCGCACCTCGATGGAATTGTTTATAACATTTTAGTTTGAAAGAAAACATCATGTGCTTTCCAGAAGTATCTTTCTTATATACAGGGTGTCCCAAAAAAATGTGCCTACTGTTTGGTTGTAAATAACTCTCTTATAATGAAGTGTTTCGAGAAGCTTCAGGTACCATTTTGTAGAGCGAGGTTGAACTTAGATTTACAGTATAGAGCTAATCATCTATCGCCCTTCATTACTGTAGGATTACGGTACGAACTTCGACAAGGATTTTGGGCCATTGGAGGCTATATTTTGCCTCGGAACAAAACCAAACAAGTCAAAAACTCATATACTACAGTAATGAGAGCCGCTGATTTCGAATTTGAGATTTCCACATTATTGTGATGCTTCTTTCCAAAGTTATCCCGGGTAAACCGTAATAATTAAATTCCCACTACTTGTCAGAAATGTGATTACACCGTCAAAAAAGCTGAAAACACTCGTAAAAAGTTGTTAGGTGGAATAAGCATGCGCGAAAACCCTAGTACACAATTTTTCAGATTTTTTGAAAAAAAAATTTGTTAGGCGGTACATTCCACAATTTTTCCATATGCTGGAAGTTCGTACCGTAATCCTACAGTAATGAAGTGCGATAGATGATTCGCTCCATACTGTAAATCTAAGTTCAACCTCGCTCTACAAAATAATACCTAAAGCGTCTCGAAACGCTGCATTGCAAGAGAGTTATTTACAATCAAACAGTAGGCACATTTTTTTGGGACACCCTGTATAGTATGAAAAAACGGGAGAACTAGAAAAAAAATGAGGGGAATTGGTCAAAATTGGCAGTTTTTGATGCCAAAAAATCCAATTTTGTAGATTACAATTCAAGCCTATCAATGACATAAGAGTCACCTAGTATCTTCAATGATTTTGCTCGAATAATGCAATTTTGCATGGTTTTCTTCATTTGTTTCTAAATCTTGCACTTTCTCATACTACTTACGGCAAAGTTTTGACAGTAATGCGAATGATTTCGGCTTCTAAACAAGGACGCTTCCAATTTTCCTGACCCTGTTCAAGAAATGGCATTTTGGGTAGTTTTCTTGATTTGGTTTTGAGTCTAGCTTTTTTCAAAAGTACTGATACACATCAAGATATTGCTGTTAAGCGCATGATCTCTGTTTTCCAACAAAATTACTTCCACGTATTTTACGCAAAGAAGTTCTGGTTTTTTAAAATATGCGAACTTTGGCACCAACCCCATATTTACATTAAGCAAGATGATTTGATTCCATGCAGCTAATAGACGAAGAGTTGTGCTTGAGAAATATGTTTGGGACTGTGCTGGAGATGCGATAGAGACTGGCAAATTGGAGAAAAACGGGAAATCACAGTATGATATTCTTTTTTTTGAATTATCTGGAAATCGCTTGTTTTTTTAGAAGTCCTCTTCATCTTGCATGGAAAGAGCGGAAGTCCGAACCTGAGCATCGTCTCAGCCAGCAATGTCCTAACCTACCGTTAACTTCACAAGTACTTAAGAAAAGCTTCGATACTGAGGTACACTCTCGTATTGATTCACCGCCATTGAGAATAACCTTTGATTCAACTGGCTTGGCGGCTGGAAGGCGAGGATTTGTGACCTAGCTAAGGCCGGCGCCCGCGACGCACTCTGCGTCTCTCGCGCGCGTTTTGTCTGATCATTATCTAGCCTTAATTAGACCACGAAGCCCCACCTTTCATCCGCCAAGCCAGTTGAATCAACGGGTATATACCAATGCTGTATCGTTTTTTCAGATAAAATAGTAACATCTTTTGTCGCTCGAAAAATGATAAATCATTACATCACTGTGTTAGGCAATGAATACCCTGCTCCCAAAATTATGTTGACAAACTTTGACTAAGAGTTTTTTGTTATATCAAAAGTATCAGTAACCTGTTATTGTTTAAAAAATCGGCATGTGATACTTTTGCTCAACAAAACTTTATCTGAAATCGTTTATATTATGAGCTTGGAACGGAATTCCGCAAGAATTGATTCAGAAAACAATCGACCGGTTTCCAAAAAAAACTCTGTAAACATAATCCTGAAAAAAATTTAGTATCGTTCACGATAAAATGCGTTTAATATGCCGCTGGAAAGATGAGATCGTAAGCTACAAATAAGATGTAGGACGTTTATATATCTCTGTTAATGTTAGATCAAAAGTTTTTTCAGATTTTCTTCATATTTCGTTATGTTTTCCTCCTTAGCAGACCTTACTTTGGAAAAAGGTAAAACATAGCCTGTTGAGCACCCATACTTTTAGAAATCAATTTGCAAATATTCATCATCCATCGTATTATCCCAACCTCGCACTAGTTATGTAATTCATGTTTATGCTATCAAAAACTAAGATATGACGATCGAGTACGCCATCTAATGCCGAGCTCTGTACAGATTCATTCTCATCGTATGTCTTCTGATTCCCATTTCTCCTTTCTTTATTATGAAGTTGATGATTTGTAGCGCAAGGAACTTTTTTGAAAGTACGCGCTCCTACACGATTAAGGTTTCTTTCCAGTTGGTAAAGATGAGAGAGAGGAGACGAAGAGTGGCAATTTGGAATGAAAAAACTAAGGGAAGATTTTTAGCCTCTGCATCAAGTCTGCAGCTTTAGGATTTTTTCAAAAGGCCAAGTCTGTTGGATGTTACTACTGCTATCGAAGCTCCTCATATCCTTGAAGTAATTGAAATCAAAATCAAGAAATTGGACATTATTGACCTAAGGAAACAAGTACGAAAGTATCTTTTCAGATAGTTATTAGGCCGAAAATTACAGTATACATGATTTAGTTTTTACCTTCGGTACCGCCTGCATTCGTTGTGCGATGGTTCGGTTCGAATCGGGTATCTATCAGTAGTCCATCCTATGCGAAGCCGTCTTTCGTCATTTTTTTCGAACACGAAGAGAACAATACAACCTTCAGGTATCTAGTCAGAATATAATCCGTAAGAATTTTTATATATTGGGATGAGTGAAACTATTCCTTAAACCTGCACTAGGGTCCGAATCAACACCAATTCGCAGTACTGTCAGGAAGCGAATAAAGAAAATCTTTTGACTATTGTTCAAGATAGGATCTACAGAGATCATGAGACGCTATTTGATGACTTATACAAATTCATTTTGCGCACAAAAAAGATGTAAGTTGAGTTTTTCACCGTTCATCACTGGTCTACAAAAGAAAATTTATAGGGACTGTGAGATCAATGATGATGGCCGTCGATTTGCTATATGTCCCGAATCTTTCGATTACAATGTTAATAGTACAGTGATAGCTCCCAATGTGAGAATCCCCAAACTCCGTTATTGTCACTTTTACTTCAATATTTTGAAAGCTTCACATATTTTAGGCTACCTTATTTATGGAACAAGAGCAGTTGGATCATCTTAGCCAGTTATACACTCATCAAAACCCTGAAATCTCGTCATTCGAGTTTATACACCAAGCTGTAAGTATATCTTGAAATCTAACATTTATCCAAGGGCAATGCTTTAGGGAGACCCGAAAGTTTGCTGCATGTGCCGAGTTGTAAATGACGATTTGTTCTCTTCTATAGACGGCTTGATATGCCGTGATTGCACAATTTCCTCCATAACTCGACAACTACAATACCACCCGTAATTTGTGAAAAAAAATGGCGGCGGCACTTAACTTACGCGGCGCCGCCGAAGTTAGGTGACTTTTGCCGCGTCGCGCGGCAAAAGTCGGCGGAAAAGCGGCCAAAGTCACCTAACTTTGTCGCGCAACGCCTAACTTTTTATAAAAAAAGACCTTATCTTGCTTCAAAATTTATGAATTCTATATATAAGAGTACCATTCAACTCAGCTCGGCGAGGCGCATCTTCCAATATACGGATGTGCCTAGTTGTGGGATATAAGTTTCTTTCCTGGAATTTTAGTGTAAATGGACCATTCAGTGTGCTGATTCCAGAGGCTACGTACACATTCTATTGAGCACAGCAGAAATAGGGCAGGTATAGTTTAAGAGCTCATTCTGCATGGATATATGTGAAACTGGGCAGCTCATTCTGCATGGATATGTGTGAAAGTGGGCTTTTCTCGGCGAAGTATGACGGGTCCCAAAATGCAGGAGGACAAAGGGAAATGGTTGGAAATCGCATGATAAGCACATATCGCGGAATGCCGCGCGTGCTGTGCAATGTACAATACCACTCACAGAACGGGAATTGCGCGAAATTCCAGAAATTTCGCGATTCCGGATTATCGCAAATTATGCAGCGCCATAACTTCCTTCGGAATTAATATATTCTAAATTCGAAAGCAGCGTTGTGTTCAGCTCGTCAAGGCGAATCTTTCTACATACGTCGTGTCATCTATATCTTGTTTTCAGTTTTCTCAAATTGTTCTGAGGAGGTCCCTTTGCAAGTATGTAACGCAGCGCCTATCCAACTTGAAAGCTTCCAGTAAGCACCATTCGATAGTGCTCTTCTTGTGCATTATAGTGCGCTAGTAAGCTGCCGCAGACTTCTTTTCAAAAGAGAAAAAAGCGTTGGTAAATTCTGGAAAAATCACTCGTTTCCAGATTCTACTCGCCGTAACTTTCTTTGGAGTGGATATTTTCTGAATCCGAAAAATGCATTGTGCTCAGCTCATCAAGGCAAATCTTTCGGTATGCAGAATGTCCTTGATATCTCGAATTCAGTATTCTCAAAACTTTCTGCGGACGTCTCTTCGCAAAGGTGTGAAGCAGCGCGTATTGCCCCCAGTACATTCAGAAAGAAATTTTCGATAGTACTTCTTTTGTAGATTATGGAGCGCTAGAAAGTAGCCGCACACTCCTTTTCAAAGGAGTTAGAAGGGCTGGTGAATTCTGGAAAAATCATGTCCTTCTAAATTTTTCTCAACGTAACTCTAAAATATGAAGCTCTCTTGCTAAGCAGATGTGATTTTCGTAACCAGCAGATCGGATAACCCTTAAGTGCAAGTTTTCCAAGATATTCAAGTAATTTCATTTTTTCTCGTTTCACGCTCTGAAGCTGGCCGATGGATTTTGGTCAAAATGTTCATGCTCTTAAATTGTAAGGAAACTTCGCTTATAGAGGTTTTCGAACACGCTCTTTACGAAAATCGTGGTCTTTGAGGATTACAGGGTCTTTTTGGTGAGATACGGTGAGGTGACTGTAACTGCATCACGAAAGTGCGTAAATTGGCCCGCACTTCTCGCGTATCTAACAGCAACCTTGCCTGCTTGCTTTTCTCAGTCAAAGTTACTAGGAACTGCGCTACCGAATGGTGCATGAATCAGGCTCCAGTCTGTGAAATTCGCCGAGTTACGAGCCTATGAAAACACGTCCT